>JANPWX010001320.1:0-20185 GCA_024734555.1 Trochalopteron elliotii | reverse complement strand
ATAAATTGTTTTTATATTAATCCGATTTTGTGATTCCATTTATAACACCTGCCTCCTGCAAAAGGAGACAAGTTTCAAAATATGCTCTTTTACTCTTGTTATGCAAAGATTAGTCTCATTCGACTAGACTGTTTGCTGCTCAAGTGTTTTCAGTAGGCCTCTTCCCAATAGAACATCATTCAAAGTATTAAAGTGTGATCACAGAAAAAGGAAGAATCAGATGCTGAAATTAACACAAGAACACTAGTTAGAGTCAGTTCCAGGTGCTTTAAAAATACCAAACAACAAACCACACAAACATCGCCCCAAAAATAGCCAACCAAAAACATTTGAGTCCATTTGGGTTTCATAGGAAGTAGTATTTTGTCCTGCTGGCAAGATGGCTCTTGTGCTAAAAGCAAATATACTGTCAGCTTTACTACAGATCCAGTACATTTTATGGCTTCAAAGTGTTTATCTCAAAACAAATCTCTGGAGTACATCTACATAATTATCTAATGTTTAGTGTTGCTCAGCAAAGTCACATCATCTTTTCAAGATAGAAAGCCTGCAGAGATAAAAAGGTTGAATACAGTAGCTGTTTATAGCCCATGTTAACAGCAAGTGGTACAGCATTTCAGGCTCAACAGTCCCAATCTTAGAGGGAAAAATCAAGGAGTCAGATGCTGGGCAAGTGATCTTACAAGTATCCAAGCAATGACATGCAGCAAACACAAAGGGTTGTCCAATCTTTCAGGATAGCATGCCTGTTGACACCGGATTTCGTATTTCACATAGGACTATTTTACTGGCTGCAGCCATCAGGACTAAAATGCTGTCATTCTTCTACCAGTAGGGGAAAAAAAATATACCTCAACAAATTCAAAGCAGGGTAACCCATACTGTGCCCTAAGCCATATGTGCTGTGGAGCCCACATTAACTGTACAATCACTTCCACACTGGGTGCTGCAGCCTGTATTGTAGAGGGTTTTTTAATGCTTTTGCTCTAATCTCAAACATACAAGGCAGCATATCTAATTATTAGGTAACACATTCCTCATTTACTTTTTTTATTGTGAAGGGTTAGCTTTAAACACAGCTAGTGCATTATCAGATTATTGATCATGGAAGTGTGCATCACTAGTTCATTATTCTTACAGTTCAGTAGTTTACAAAAAAAGCCACATTAGCAAGATTTTCAATTTGCAAATTAAACACTGACATTCTTGCATCATAGGACAAAGTTACTTCCAATGTGAAATGGTGTCTTTAAAATCACAGCTTCATCGAAGAGACAATTGACTACAGTAAACTAATGAGAAAATTTCACCAGAAAACTTAAGAATATGCCAAAAAAAATCCCAAAAAACCACCTCAGCCAATCATAGTGTTTATAAGCATGGATTTTAAAGTCATCCTTTTACAGAGAAAGATTTTCTCACATATTCCCCCCATAAATACATAGCACGGAACAGGAACTGGTTGAGACTATCTCCTTATCCTATATGTAACAGAAGTGTCCTCCAAAAAGATAAGCACAGAAGTTTACCCAGGTTAAAAGGATCCTGTGCTCTCCAGAAGAAACTTAATTACATATAGTTCATCCTTTGATTTTCTGGATACTGGTAGAACAGGAGTGACACAGTAACCATTGCATGGATGAGCATTACAAGTCTGATGCTTGTGAAGTGCATCTCAGGAACCAGTGCTGATCTGGGGACTCCACCCCAAGAAACTTCAGGTCTAAACCCAGAATTCCACATATATTTCTTCTCAGTAATGCTTGGTGAGCTGCCCAAGAGAAATGACAAGGAAGGAAATAGACACATCCTGAACACTCAACTTTGAGTTTAGTATTAAACTCAAGGTTACAAGCAGGTGTCCATACAAGGTTGAATTAGAGCCTGAAATCCTGGACATAACTACCTTTACCACTCATTTAGTTCAGATAATTGTCTTATTTTCCTCAAAAAACCTAAAGTGGGATGTCTTATTCAGTCAGCTGGCACTGGGGCATTTGGCCCAAAGGCACTTTAACTTGCATCCTCCACCTTCTGGGTGGATGTCCTACTCTAAAAGCCGCTGCCCAAACAGAAATGCAAGTCCAAGCTAGAAGACAAAAGGAGCCTGACTGCTGTCCTTGTTTAGGAATGGTATTCTCCAAATTTAGTACCCCTGCTAAAACCATGCACTGCTTCCCCTCCTCCTTCCCACCCCCACCCCCTCCCATCCAGCTGGAGGCACAAAAGGCAAAGATCACTGGCTGATATAAGAATAATTTACTGGAAACAGCAATGAGATAAGAAAACAAACAGTAACAACATTAATAACAAAAGGTATAAGAAAAGAAAGGATTCACACAGAAAGCCCATAACAGTAAATACCAAATGGCTCCCCCTGACACGTTTTCTCAACAGGAACCCCTTTTCCTCTGAAGCTAGAGTCCCTTTTCCCCCCACTGCTGGTAATTATATGAGGTGGTATAGATTAACCTCAGTGTCTTAGCCATGCTCCCTCTCAGCTACTGCAAAAATTATCCCTGTCCTGGCCAGAACCAGGACACTTCTCAGAACATAAAACTTAGGAAAAGCTGCCAGGATTATAAATTTTTCACCCTGTTAAGTGAGCTGATAAACAGGACCAAGCCCTCCTTCCAGATGAGCACCTTAAGCTACCAGAGGCACATTCCCTTACTGCTGGCTGGGTTTTGGCCCTAGCCCACTATGCAGCCAAGAGCCCACGAGGCAAAAGTTTTAACATGGGAAAGAAGGATTCCCCAGTATAAACTCACAGCCTGATAACTTACTTCAAAAAACCCAGAAGATATGGGTTTAGCCTCTTCAAGGTGAAGATGAAACTGAACCCATCTCCAAGCAATAAAGCCAAGGCTGGCCAGTGCTTTTGGCTGAGCCACACATTACATTTCTTACAGAAGCCAAAGTTCTGAGGAGGGCAGTTGTCCCCAAACAAGAAATGGTAGAACCCCTTCAACTCTCACCATAAAGCTGGGCACTTGTGGGGTAGCCCTTAACATCACTCTTCCGTACTGAAGTTATTGACGCTTCAGGCACCTCTGCACAATTTTAATTCTTTATCCTGCTTACCACAGACTGCTCCAAAACTGTGATAGAGTTACAGGACAAGATTATATGGGCTAAAAATAGTGCAACAAAAGCATAGCAGGGATTATTTAAGAAGCCTGTATTATTCCTTAACTTTAATTACAATGTTGACATCGGACAACCAAACTTGTCTAGAACGAATGCACCTAAGGAAGAACAAGGAATGAAAATCCAACTGAAGTCCTTTCCATTATCCTAGCAGAGCTAAACAACATCCAGATCAGACATCCAAAATGTCTGACCACCAACAACCTTCCTTCTTGTAGTGGGTTGATGCTGGCCAGATGCCAGGCACCCACCAAAGCTGCTCTCTCACCCCCCTACACAGCTGCACAGGGGAGAGAAAATATAACAAAGGGTTGATGAGTTCAGAAAAGGACCAGGAAAGATCACTCCCCAAATACCGTCACAGGCAAAACAGACTTGAATTAGAGATATGAATTGAATTTATTGCTAACAAAATCAAAGCAGGATAATGAGAAGTAAAATAAAACCTTAAAAACATCTTCCCCTCACCCCTCCTTCCTTCCCAGCTCTATCTCCTCCCCCAGCGGCACAGGGAGACAGGGAATGGGGGTTATGGTCACTTCAGCACCCGTTGTTTATCTTGCTGCTCAGGGAGAGGACTTATTCCCCTGCTCCACTGTGGGGTCCCTCCCATGGGAGACAGTTCTCCGCAAACTTCTCACACGTGAGTCCATCTTATGGGCAACACTTCTCTGTGAACTGCTGCAATGTGGGTCACTCTTCCACAGGGTGCAGTCCTTCAAGGACAAGCTGCTCCAGCAGGGGCTCCTCTCTCCACAGGTCTCCCACAGGGTCAGCGCCTCCTCTCAGGCATCCACCTGCTCTGGCATGGGGCTCCTCCAAGGGCTGCAGGTGGATCTCTGCATCCCCATGGATCTCTATGGGCTGCAGGGGGACAGCTGCTTCACCATGGTCTTCATCACAGGCTGCAGAGGAATCCCAGTTCCGGTGCCTGGAGCATCTCTTCCCCCTCCTTCTCCAATGACCCTGGTGTCTGCAGAGTTGTTCCTCTCACATGTTCTCACCCCGCTCTTCTCTGGACGCAATTACAACTGCACAAACACTTTTTTTTCTTTCTTCTTAAATACGTTGTCACAGAGGCCTTACCATCATTTCTAATTGGCCCAGCCTTGACCAGCAGCACATCAGTATTTGGAGCTGACAGGGATTGGCTCTGCTGGACATGGAAGAAGCTTCCAGCAGCTTCTCACAGAAGCCACCCCTGTAGCCGCCACGTCCTCCTTCAAACCATGCCATGCAAAGACAATACAATTTTTTACCATGGCTACATGTAAGAAGGAGCATGGTTAAACTGAAAGCAGAATGTGAGCTGGATTGCTGGATCCCAAATTTGCATTAAAAAGGACACAGATGCTCTGTTTTCTTTGTGAATGCAAAACTTCCTACTAAATATTCCATACTTTGTGAAGGAGGCTATAAATTACTCTTAAAATCCTGTCATGTCAAGTGGAAACACAAGAGCTCTGAAGACAAGCTTTAAAAAGGATTTGAGCTCAGGGCTGGCAATCAGGCTGATGTAAGCATCAGTCTGAACAGGTTCCCATTCACCATTTAGCAGTGGAAGTAGTACCAACATAAAAGCTTAACAGGTCACCACAAACAAAATTTCAAAGGTTTGATCAAGAATTAAACAATACACAAACCACCTGTATTTTGCTAATCATTGCTAAGCAATATTAAGACCAACAGTTTAGCAGAATTCAAAAGGGATTACGCATTATCTGGGTAGTAAGAACATCCACAATTACATTAGCTAGGATAAAACAGTTTATAAAAGGATTAAAAAAGTACCAAGCCTTGTGGCATGAGTCAACCACTAGATCATAGATAAATTGTTCTTTCCGATTGCTTTGCTTAACATAAAGCAATTGAAACCATGCCCACTGTTCTAGCAACTGATAGTTAAATTGTACCAAGGATCAGCCTACAAAACCCAAAATCTAACTGGATTTCACTTGCTCAGGTTCAAGCTTCTCAAGTGAGCTTGTTCAACTGTATATTACATTTATCTTGGAACAAAGGCAACTCACACCAAACTTTAGCTGATTTATATTCACAAATGCTTGTAACACATTAAACTAGAATTGAAACATTAACGTCACAGGACTTGTTGTGATCTGGCTTTGAGGGTGTCACATGAATGAAACACCCAGACCATTAAAATGAAACACCTAAGTAAGCAACTCTAGTGATTTCAGTAACTAGCTACTACCTGGAGCTAGAGGGGGAAAAAAACCCAACACAAAACAAACCAAATGTCTCCAACAGGTTTGTCTTGTCCTGTCATAAAACAGATCAACCAGAGAATATAGATCCTTCTACATTTAGAAGAACATTTGTCTCCAGTGGTAGGATTATTCATTCGTTTTAGAAGAGTTTAACCACTTTAACCTCATACCTTGGACTGCAAGCTTTGGGCTCAGTGAAAGTCTGATAGAATAATTAAAGATGTGCAGAAACTAAATATTTTATCAGCCTGCCTTCCTTGCATCCAATGAGCAGCTTTATTTGCCATTAGCCCCATGAAACGGCAGAGGGATACAGACAAAGGAGCTATAACTACCAAGTCATCTCCAGCTGAAGTGCCAGCTTCCATATGCTCTCTTCAGAAAACCCAGACTACTCATGTGCCTAGTTTATAAAGCTCTCTATATCAAGCTTCAATTTGACAAGAGGGTGGTTTTGACTGTACCAGGCCTTGTTGTAACTTTTAGCTGTTATAATAGTGAAAGTAGAAAGTAAAAAAAAAAGAAAAAAGAAAAAAAAAGAAAAAAAATAACAGATCCAAACAACAGAGCAGCCCACTATTAGTACAGTATTCAAATAGTTCACATTAGGTGATCCAGGTTTCATCCCATACTCTCTCACTCTTTTTATTAAATTTTCTTTGCCCATGATAGGAAATATTTGGAAAATGTACCACTTTCAGAGGTGATTTATGAACCTTAATCTGTTGATCATAGTATCAGATGACGTTTCAGAAGTCTTAAAAAGTCCTAAGTCTTGTATTTGAGATTAGCACTTTCAGTGTAATAACACCTTGAAGGGTCAGAGGGAGATGTGAGACAGGTTAAAAGTTTATAAACCAAACAGTGGAAACCTAAACAAGAGTTTTTGCCATTGCTCTTTTAGCAAAAGCTATTAATAAATAAAAAACCTGCCATCAGTATCTGCATTACACCAGGGACTGTAATTTTTTTTACTTTAATATTTCAGTACTGTAGAAGCTAATATCACTCACCAAGGAAAACTTCCTTCTAACTTAGTAAGACTTCTGAAGTCCAATGAACTATTAACTATAACAGTAGCTTACATTACTAGTAAAGTCAGAAGAGATTTTGCTGCATTTTTAGCACAAAGTAGAAATAGCTGATATGACGGAAGCTTTGAATGAATTAGCCACAGCACCAGCTGAATCTGCATCAGTTACATCATTACCTGCCTAGTAACTTGTACCAGTACCAGTAGAGCCAAGTAGCTTTTAAACATGCAGGTTTAAAAAAATATATACAGAGATACTGTCCTTATTTCTAGATGTTTCCTAGTAAAAAGGTGATAGGAAATTGATCCTACCACCACCAGTTTTGTCTACTTCTGCCCTTTGCAGCAAGTAGTAGTTTATGAGTTTTCCACTTACATTTGAATGAAGCTTTGACCATGACATTTCACAAGTCACATCATAAAGAGCGGCTCAGAAATTGGCTATTAGATGAGAGGCAGAAAGTGTACACTTAATCTTCTAAAGTTTCTCCGAGCACCTGGTGTTCTGTTTCAGTGCCTGTAGAAATACCTGTCATAGTTAACAGTTAAATAATTGGCTCAAACCCTGCTTGTTTTATTCAGTCAGTCTTTCCCTGGGGTTTGCTTTTTGTGTAAAGGTGAAAGAATTAAATACTCCATAAAGAAAGAAGATTCAAACTTATCAGTTTTACCTGCAGAAGCACAAAACAGCATGTGCAATCATGATTAGCAAAACACACAGTCTCTACAATTTAGCTCTGACATGGAATACAATTCCCACACATATTTGCTAACATGCAAGATTTATTTTGCACTGTGTTTTGCTGCAATATTTGTATGACTACATTGAACAGTGGGACTGCAAAATTAAGCACTACAGTAGTGCCAGAATTCCCACCACATCCATCTGCCATTTTTTTGGGAATGAATACAGTCTGGGAGGTAAGCATTTCTCCCCAAGGATCTTGCGTCATGCAACAAGAGGGCAGCCAGACACAAGACAAGAACCAGCAAGGCTGCATCACTCAAGGATCCCACCACTGAAAACAGCAACTTTCTACTGTAGTCAAATCAATTCCTTGTACAAACCTCAAGCTGCTCATTGATCTGAGTTCTTCTGTCAACCCACCACCATTTCTCATTCTTAACTTTTGCTTTTTATTTTCCTAGAGATATTTAAGTGACTGCAGTTGCCAAGACAACCATTTAATCAACACCAGCACCTCAGCTCATCTATCCTGGGCTTCCCTTCCATTCACCATGACTTCTAGGAATTCAGCTGCCAGAAACAGTCATTTTGAACTCTGGTTTTTGGGGTTTTTTAAAAACTTTTAGTGGGCTTTGAGATCTGTCTTAAGATTCTTAAGTTACTGTCATTGGAATGGTTTCTTTAGTTATATCCCCAGAAATGTGGTTTCCTGCAAAAGCTGGAAGAAGTCCAATAGATTAAATTCCAGAGCACTGAGTCAATGAAGGGAAAGATGTGATCACAGAGATACACATCCAAACCAGGTTTATGCACACCTATGCTGTCACTTTCAGTAACTCACTGAAGTCTCCTGTTTTAATGTCTGTTACCAAGAGAAGCAGAAAGTGACTCGATATTTGTTATAATACTGATCAAACTCAACTAGACCTTGAAACACATGCTCATACAGGTATCTTCTTAAAAAAAACAAAACCAGAACTTCCACAAAAAAATTAATAAGTGGATAATGCCCATAGCTATATGCATGTTTTAATTGAGGCTGAAGTTGTCAAACTCCTGCCATGATAGCCATGAAACCTGGCGCCCAATTCAGCTGAGCTCTGCAAGCAGCTAAGTCCTCAGAAGACACAATACAGTTTCTAGGAGTTTCATAACAGTAAAAGTAGGGAAATAAGACCCTGCATAGCACTCTTCTTCTTCCAATCCATCTATGTTAGACTCCCAAAAAAGAAGGCATCACAACAAGAGATTTGATCAGAAATTACATTTTATAAAATAGGTGATAAACCAACAGAAACAGTTAAGCCAGATTTGGTTAAGTTCTACCACTAAAACTACCAGCAGCATTTGAAGCCATTTGAGAACAGCTTCCCAATTTTATGTCTATATGGCTCTCACTGCTATGACTTACACACAGATTTACAGCTGCAACTGTACTAGCTTTGCATCTGTTAGCACAGATACTGGTATTGGTCTAACCATGGCAACATGGGATTAAGCATAGACTACTAAACCAACTCATAAACTGGGTCAATTCATAACTTGTGTTAAATATCATGCTGTCATCACCAGACCACTACCATACTTAAACACTATAAAATTATCTCAGTGGTTTAATACTGTGAACCTTGGTGGCTTGCCATGGTTGACAGTGTCACTGAAGAAGGCCCCAAGTATTCCTTTCGCTGTACCTATTAACAGAAGGTTAACAAGACTAGAGAAAGAATATATTCTGCCTGAAACTCAAATTCTGCATGGCAATTCCATTAAACTGTGACCAAACATTATTTTAGTGATTAAGTATACAACAGCATTTATCAATGCATTCATAATTAAAGCAAAGAAGCATCTGACAGTTAGAAACACCAGCTTTCTTTATAAAGGTACCTGCAGGTCAGTTGTGCTGTAGTTTTCTATTTAAAGTGCTTGTTAAGTGTAGAATTTGGCTTTCTGCCCACATTTTAAGATCAGTGTTACAGCATAGCCTGGGTAATTGCACTTTAGATGACAAGCACAACAGAAATCAGAAGCATGTCAATAATATACATAAAACCTCAACTTACTAGAATCAAATCTTGCTATGTGAAGGTACCAGCTCCACAAAGCACCATACCAGGCTGTTTCCACTTGCCATACTACAGAGCTATGAGCCATTTCACACTTCCACACTTAACATCAAATCCTGAATGCCAGTTTTGCTACACTGAGAGGCTTTATTTTGAACCTAATCTTCAAAGCACAGGAGCTAAGACCTGAGGTGGCTATAGTAGAAGAGCTCAGGAGCTGGAGTAATTAAGACAGTACAAGAATAAGATCATAAAGGTGGGAGGTAAAAAAAAAAAAAAATGGGTAGCTCTAAAATCAGTGTGGATCCCTCCAATATTTGAAATGATGAGGTAGCCAAGGCATAGCTTTGCCTCCTCCAACAAATTTACCCAGATTCTCCCTGGTAATCTAAAAATTATTTGTGAAGCCTGCATAGCATACAACAAGTCTACATACCCAGGCCTTGATGGCTTTCTCTTCAACACCAGGAATGTTCCCTGTTGGAGTCCAGGGCATTCCTTTAGTTGCCCTGGATGGTCACAGACCTTGGCAGAGAGGCCTGGGATCCAAGAAAGAGGGTTTGAATCCTGGACAGGGGAGTCTGTCCAGGGGGGTTGCCTGGCACAGAGCCCAGGAAGACAGTCTTTGACTTTAGTCCATGGAAAAAGCTTCCAACATTGAGAGAAGAATTACAAGTCACAAAGGTGTGAAAATAGCAGCTTAGCACAGCACAGGGTGGAAAATTTGGTAGTTTTGGAATTCTTAGAATGGAGCTGACTTGGGGAAAAGATGGAGATTTTAGGGCGGTGTCCTGGGTTCTTCTTGTTCTCCCTTGGCCTCCATCTTCTGATGTGACGTGGGCACAAAGTAGGTTAAGGAGATTGGGTCAAAGTAGAAGTGACCCTTTTAGTATAGGTGATAGGCATTGGCACAGAATTGTAAATAATAAGTACGTAATTATCTGTATAAGAAGGTAGTGACCTCCCATCACGGGGGGAGTCGCCCTGTGTCCGAGCTGCTGTGAACATCTTGGCCGGGCACAGAGAAATTTGTAAGATAAGAAATAATAGACACGCGAGAAACCCAAGAAACATCAAGACTTTGAGACTCTGTTTCATTCTCGCGCCAGACTCAAAGCCTTCAGAGGGCAAAAAAGACTCACTCAAACCACCACCCGAACCACCACCTAAATCTCGGGTCAGAAAGAAAACCAAACCCGAGAGTTCCCCTCCTCCCCCAGGGTAAGTTACACAACCCCAGCTTTATTTTTTGTACTTAGAGTTGCTGCAGTTGCTGCATGGACAGTCTGTGCAGAGGAGTGTGACTTGTCAGTACATCAGGATCTGTGCTGGGGTGCTTCAGGAAACTGCTCAGGTTTTTATTTTTAAAAAACAGGAATAAGCAGAAGTTCTTATTTAAAAAACCTCTGTTTTTGTGCTTAAGCAGCCTGTAAGCTATTCACTTGACAATTTCTTCAGCTATTCCAAATTTAAATACTGTACTTACAAACATGCAAGTTGAATTTGTTTTGGAAGAAAGCTTTCCCATCTGCTATTTATAAAGAGCAAAATGCTTTCTACCTACAGATTTAGTCAACTATGCTATTATAAGATATACCCATTTTACATAAAAAATGTTAACTTATTCAAGATCATGCATACAAATCCATTACAGATAGAATGCTTTTGATCCCTATCTTGCTCACTAAATTATACTGCCTCTTACTGTTGTCAAAGAACATTTTGATACTACCTTACATTCAAAGCTGTATAAACCTCCCATATGTCTACATAACTCCTCCAATTCTAGCCCTGTCCTTCAGATGAGCACCTCTTACAGTCACCAACAGATCTAAAACAATGCATTGCACTGGCTCTCTAATCCTGTTTGTATAACATCTACAGACTATTCTCAACAAGTGCCATGCTTCACCCACACAAAGAGCCTAATAGATGATGAATTCCAAATTCTATATCCCTTTCACCCAGTATGACATCAGATTGTAGGAATTCATGTTCAGAGTAAACATGACACAGCAATATTCAATAGCTCTACCAAACAAAGCTCAACTAAACATACCAAAGAAAGCTTGTTGAATGCTACTTAGCAGATGACAATATTTTGTTGACCATATGAACATGCAGCAGCAAACACAATACTCTTTCTTGGAAAGAAGATAATGATTTCCCATAATACCCTTATTTCAAGTTGACATCATCTAGTTATTAATCTGCAAATTAAGATACAAATTCAACATGTCAACCAAGCATTATTAGTAGGTTTTAGGTGCAGCCTAAATTTTGTCATCCTCAGGTTTTCTGCATCACTACAGTTGCAGAAGTTATGCATCACATAAAAGTAGCCTAACAAAACAGAAGTCCCTTACTAGCAGAGACTCTCCTTCCCAGTGTCATCATCATGGTGTTTTTCCATAACACACCTCCCTCGTAACATATACTTTTTTCGATAAAAATATTTAGAATAGAGTTTAAATTACAACAATGCAAAACCAAGCAAACAACCAAAAAATGCTGTTCATACAGAGTTTGTTCCAGGAAATGTAGTGCATATATTCTTTCCAGAGTACAGAAATCACTATACTTAACAAAAGGGAAGAAAAAGCCCTAAATTTGAAGAAAATACTGAACAAAACAGCTAGGATACCACAAAGAAATTGGTTTATACAAAAGTTAAGGATATAGAACTGATGCAGCCTTCCAACACCTCAAGAGTTTCTTTTTATCCACTAGCCTCTATCCAGAGCTTTGCTAGATTTGTTGAAGTATAACTCACAGGCTCTCCCCTAGCATCACCAGCAAGCCTACATTTGTTTTAATAACAGAAATTAGCTATTTTAGAAATGTTGGTAAAGAGTAGGCAGGTCAAAAAGACTTCACTGCTCTCTTGAAAACAGGTGAAAGTCATCCACATGCTCAGCAAAGCTGATAACTGCAGAGGGAAGATGAAACAGAACAAGGCTGAGCCACTGGGAACTCTAATCAGGTCATGTGGTGACATTATGTCAGCCCTCAGTCACACCCCAAAGTACAGCTGGTTCAGTATAGGAAGAGGGAGACACCCAAGATGGACTTGGATTCCCAGACACCCCAAGACAGATGAAGAGGCCTGGTAGCATCACAATGACAGGTCTTTTGCGGCCAAACATACTAGAGCCTTCCTCCGTGCCTCTGCCACTGCACAGACCTGACCCCACAGTATGCGGCATTAGCTACTTGGACACCAGGCAAGATCAAGTATGGTGCACTTGCCAAAGATCACTGAAGATATGCCCATGAGGCATGGGAACAGGCAATGCCATGCTTTGGGATGGTTACTGTTATAAATAACTATGTAGTTGTTGGCTTTCACTATTATATATTAGCTTTGGCAAATTATTATTAATCACAACAATTTTGATATAGCACAGTTTGTAACCACTTTAAACTGCTTTTGATACAGTATAATTTGTCAGCTTTTTGTGGCCAATGCCCTGGCCTGTGTAGCTTGTATCCTCAGAACATCATTTATCGATGATATTTTAGTTTGTGGACAGTGTAATAAACATATATTGTAGTTTTGGCTTTCGCGAAACATTAAAGTGGATGCTATGTGTTGTGCATTATAATGTTAACTTTTGCAGAAGTAGCTCTAGTTCTGAAATAATAACTAATGCTTTTATTTTTGTAACTAACTGACAATAATGAAAATAACTCAGATATATTTGTGAAATAGCTGATGCTGATTTAAAGTACTTGTGGTTAACTTACAATAACTGAAATAGCTAAAACCATATGCAGGGTCAGATAACATTTAAGGAACAGATGTGATGAGGCCCCCTGCTACTGACCCTTCAACTATCAATAACTGTTGCCCGCTGAAACCACGGAACAGGGGACTGTTGTGAGGAAGTGACACATGACCCTCAAAAAACAATACATGATTACTGCACATACTCTAAAAAGGTGGGTCAGGGGTCGAACCAAGCTAAAGAATTCCAAGAACATGTAAACGAATTCAAAGAAATGTCTGAATATGTATAATCTTTATGAATATGTATTTGACCAATGCAATGGAGAAAGTATATAAGAAGAGTTGCTATGGTTAGCCAGTGTGCCTCTGGCCGTTGCCAAGCACCCAGTGTTGTTATTGATTTGTCCCTTATTATCCCTCATTAAACTTCTAAAAAATTTAAAGAGTGAGGTTCGTTTCTCACAGTTACTCACTACCCATACTCCAACCTGACCTGATCTACCACTTAGCAATACCACCTACAACTTCAAGCAGGAAACTCCCTGGCTGAAGAAGGCTGTGAACAATAAAGATTGCTATTGCTGCTTGAACCTTGGAGTGTCATGTCTGTCTCTACTGCGACATCTGATGACCCTGACGTGATAGGTAATAGCTGGCCACATGGAGAGCAGCGGAGATGGAGTCCAGTGGAGAATAAGCACTGTGGAGAGCTGCAAGCAGCATGGAAAGCTGCAAAAATCTGGACCTGTAAATAAGAAGGTGAGTCACTGGGAAATATGGGAGCTCAAGTCTCAACTGAAGAAAAAGCTATAGTGAGTGTACGGACCCTTATGTTGGGCAAACAAGGGATTAAATACGATGAACAGGCACTGCGAACTTTATTGCTGTGGTGCAAGAGCCAAGGAGTAAATGCCACCACAGAAGCCGCATTTAGTATTAAAAATTGGGAATGGGCTGGTGAATTTATTTTTGAGTCAGCCTCTCAAGGCAATGAGACTGCTAAAAATATGACTACTTGGAGGCTGGTGCTGGATACCTTAAAACTACTAAAAGCTGAGCAGAATGCAAAAGCAGCAGCTGAGGCATTGTGGACGCCCACTGCCAAAACACCCAGTGATGGTGGAGCGCAGGGGGCAGAGGTTGGGGGAATAGGTGCTGCATTGAGTTTGCAAGTGGAAAGGATGGGCGAAAAACTAGAAGGGGAATGGCTGTCATCGAAGCCTCCTATCCCTGCAACACCACCCGTGCCACATGCACCTTGTCCTACACCACCTGTTTCCACAAACCTGTTCTATCCTCCTCTGCCTACAGATGATTGGAGTGATGATGAACTTATGCTCCTTGATATGCCCATTAACAGCCTCGGCATGCAAATAGGAGCCGGAAGCCAAGCAGTGCTCAGCATTGAGAGTTCCGGCAGGGAGCTGCCAGCGCCCAGGGCCGTGGGATGCCACATCCCGCCACATCCACAGCCAAAGCCTGAGAGTGAGCCCTGTTCTGTTGGCGCACCTGCCACGCTGCCTGCGTGTCTGTGGCTGTGACAAGGGCCCGCCTCAAGCTCACCTGCTCAGCCCGTGAGTGTCTCGGCGGAGGGTGGCGTGGGGTGGCGGGCAGGGGCGCATCAGCACCCAGCGCTTTCTGCTGGTGGTCCAGGGACTTTCCCCTGGGCGGGCGTAAGGCCTATGGGGAACCAAGGTCCTCCATGCATGACCAAGGGAGCAGGTCTTAAGAACATCCCAGCTAAAAGTCGTATTGCTAAACTTGTACCTCTTAAGTCTTGTGTTCCTAAAACAGACTCAAAACTGCGAGGAAACCGAGGCTTCGGATCGACGGGAGAACCTCAAGTATACTGGACCCAGATTGTATCTAATCGAAGACCAAATATGGTTTGTACTCTTACAATGCCTCAGGCAAATCCGTCCCACATCAAGGTTAGTGGGATGATAGATACTGGAGCATATGTTACTATCATGTCTGCAAACACATGGCCTCAATCATGACCTACCATAGCTGTAGGATCTGTTGTTGCTGGCCTTGGAGGTACAACACAGTTACTTGAGTAGTAAGCCTGTGTTAGTTAAAAATCCAGGACAGACAGCCACAATCCATCCTTATGTTACTGCTGCGCCACTCAACCTATGGGGAAGGGATGTCTTGTCAGCATGGGGAGTTTGTGTGGGAATGGATTTTTAACAGTGGCCACTGAGCTGAAGGGCATAAAGTACTCTACATTAGTCTTGAAGTGGCTCACTGAACAACCTGTGTGAATTGATCAGTGGCCCCTTGAAAAAGAAAACCTTAACGCCCTTAAATTGTTAGTTCAAGAACAATTAAATAAAGGACATATTGAGCTGTCAGGATACAAATCCCTCTGGGCCCCATCCACACAGGCCCAGGAATGTTCAGAAATGTGAGGTCTGAATTAAAACCTTCAGAGAAACTAAAATACATAAATCCACACAGATATGAGGTAGAAATGCAAGTTTAGTTTTAAATAAGTAGAGAATCTTTAAGTGCCTTAAGCAAATAAGAAACTGTATTAGTTAGTAAGAAAAAGCCCTAAAGCCTAGTTTAAAGTTCAGTAGCTTCACCTTTTACAAAGTTAACTAAGTTCTAGACATAACGAAAACATGATGTAGCCTTGCTAGCATTCCTAGATAGAACAGATAGAATATGTACATAGAATTTGTGTAAGAAATTACGACCACTTTCACACATCAATCTAAGATACGGATAGGCCCAATAAGGCAGTAGTAGAATAGTGTTTGTAACTGATTGGTTAAAAATAGAATAAAAATGCACTGCTTGTAGAATGCAAACCACCACGAGGAATGGAACACAGATCACGGATGCTGCTGCTGCTTCTGCATGGGACTTGGGGACTTTATGCTAGAAGGATTTCTGCATAATGGCATGGACTGAAATAACTCTGCCTTCATGAGGCTACTTTAGCTATGCAAAAAAGGACTTTCACAACTACCCAGCTTCTATAGTCCTTAATGAAGACACGTCAAAAACTTGACATTGGGCCATCAACAAGTCCATGGAACACTCACGTGTTTGTAATTAAAAAGAAATCAGGTAAATGGAGATTACTCCATGACTTAAGGAAAATTAATGCAGTTATGGAAAGTATGGGTGCTTTACAGCCTGGGATGCCATTGCCAACTATGATACCTGATACCTGGGACATTTTGATTGTCGATTTGAAAAACTGTTGTTTCACTATTCCTTTACATCCTGATAATATCCCAAAGTTTGCATTTACAGTGCCCGCTGTTAATTATGCCGCACCAGTAGAATGTTATCAGTGGAAGTTGCTGCCACAGGGTATAAAAAATAGCCCAACAATTTGCCAATGGTATGTTGCACAGACACACTAGCGAGAGATCAATTCCCAGGAGCATACTGTTATCATTATATGGATGACATTTTAAAAGCAACCTCAATCAAAGAAGGCCTTTTGCAGATTCAGACAAAATTGATATGAGCACTGCAAGAGTTTGGGTTGCAAATTGTACCAGAAAAGCTGCAGCAGCAACCCCCATGGAAGTACCTGGGAGTTAAAATATTAGATCAAACAATACAGACACAAACAATTCAATTTTCGACCAAAATTCAAACTTTGAATGATGCACAAAAACCTTTGGGTATCATAAATTGGGTAAGACCCTATTTAGTGTTAACCACTCCACAGTTATCACCCTTGTTTAATATTCTCAAAGGTGATCCTGAGTTAACCCCTCTGAGAGAATTAACTGCAGAGGCGAAAACCGCACTTGAAACAGTATAGCGGGTGATAACAATCTGACAAGCTTATATGATATGTTCTGAAGTTCATATTACAGTGTTTATTGTTATTGTTGGTTTACACCCTACAAGTATCATTGGTCAATGGGACACTCAGTGGTCTGATTAACTACACATTTTAAAATAGATCTTTTTGCCCCATCAACCTAAAAAACCAGCACCTACTATTTTTGAGTTAATTGCACAACTAATTTTTAAATGCTGTCAAAGGTGTTTGCAGCTGAATGCTAAAGATCCCTCAAAAATTATTATACCTGTACAACAAGAATATTTTGAATGGTGCTTTGCAAATAGCACTACAAAGTACCTTACAAAACTTTATGGGGCAAATTACCTATCACCTACCCAGTCACAAACTGTTGCAACTAAGCAGGACCACTGCGGTGTCTTTGAAACTACTAAACAATCGCACACCCTTGAAAGGTCTCACTGTTTTTACTGATGGATCTGGGAAAACAGGAAAAGCCATCGTGACCTGGAAAGATGACCACGAATGGCAAACACTAGAGGGTTGCAATAGCGGATCACCTCAGCTAGTAGCCTCATGCTGTAGCCATGGCTTTTCAATGTTTCTCTCGTGTTCCCTTAAACATTGTAACTGATTCTGCTTATGTTGCAGACATCACACAATGATTAAACCAAGCATTGTTAAATGAAATTGATAATGCTGCACTGTTTGAATTGGTAAAAACTGTGGCACACAATCCAAGCTAGAACTTGTCCCTATTATGTTTTACATATTCAAAGTCATACAAACTTGCCAAGCTATATAGCAGAAGGTAATGCCCAAGCTGATTGGTTAGCCAGCTCTGGCTGGACAGTACCACAGTCAGACATGCTGGCTCAAGCGAGAACATTACTTGCCTTTTTTCATCATGTTGTTCAAGCCCTACAACAACAATTTATGTTAACAAACCCCGAGGCATGCAATATTGTTAATAGTTGTGCTGATTGTCAAGGCCATGCTGTGCCACTGCAGATGGTTGCTAACCCCTGTGGTCTGTGAGCCTTACAAGTTTGGCAGACAGATGTTACTCACATCTCCGAATTTGGATGCCTGAAATATGTACATGTTTCTGTGGACACCTACCCATCTGCCATGTGGGCCTCAGTTCACGCTGGTGAAAAGAAGCCATGATGTTATCGCACATTGACAACTAGCCTTTGCTGTCCTAGGCATTCCCCATACTGTAAAAACTGATAATGACCCTGCATATGTCTCACAGACCACTCGACAGTTTCTGCAACACTGGGGTGTGTCGCACCTCACTGGTATTCCTCATTCCCCTACAGGTCAAGCCATTGTTGAACGTGCCCATGGCACTTTGAAGTGCATACTTGAAAAACAAAAAGGAGGAATGTGTGGTGAAACCCTGCAGAGTAGGGCAGCCAAAGCTCTGTATATGCTGAATCATCTCACGATATTGCCAAATTCCCAAAACCCTGTTATTTAAATCAGTTTTTGTCCTTGCAGTCCTCTAGTGACGTCCAGTTGCCCAAGCCTAAGGTATTGGTATGGGACCTCATTATCAACAAGTGGGAAGGTCCTTGGGGGACCTTGTCACTTGGGGGTGCAGGTATGCTTGTATTTCTACAGATGCCAGAATTCGATGGGTACCTGCCCTGTGTGCGCCCTGCTCTACGCTCTGCTCTGGATCACAACCAGCAATGCCTCCCTGATGGCCCCTCAGCTGACACCGTGGAACAGTAACAATGTTGGGGCATCATTGCTCCATGCATCAAATCCGACATGATTTTGTACATCTATGGCACAATCAGAACAACCTTTTCACACCTGCTTAGTGGGGGTACCTTTGAATGGCACACTAAGTACACAAATAACACAAGATGTTGTTAAACTGAGACATCTCTCACAGGGTATTGTAATACCACAACCTGCTGTATGGAACTATGGGATCTTTGGGATAGCAATTTACCTGTTGCTTCACTTAAACCCCAAGAGTTAGACATTTTGAGGACATTATCAGCAGAAGGATGTGTATTTTTTAATTATACTCCGGGACATGATATGTGTGACTGAATTGGAACAGGAAAGCAAAATGTTACCCCTGATAGTTTCTGAATTAAATAAATTGGCTTGCTTTGTAGCAAAAAGAGTAAATGAAACATCCTTAATTTTGAGTGCTTTGGCTATAGATGAAGATAGCGTGCGGCATGCTATCTTGCGAAATCGTGCTGCTATTGATTTTCTTTTGTTAGTTCATGGACATGGTTGTGAAGCGTTTAATGGCATGTGTTGTATAGAATATTTCTGGGATAGATCACTGGCTGGAAGGGTTAGGTTTATCAAACTGGGTGAAGAGCCTCATTCAAACTGGGTTTATCATTTTTTGTATTATCATAATTATTTCGCTCATTGTGCCATGTTTGTTATCTTGTCTGCAAAGGGCCCTGCAAGGGATGATAAAGACCGTCTTTGTAGTCGAAAAACAAAAAGGGGGAACTGTGATGGCTAACAGCTGGCCTGAAGGCCTCACAGACACAAGTAACCCTGACCTTGACTTGATCAGCCTGTACTCATGAGGAAAGGAAGTAAACATCTTTAAGGAAGAAACACTGAAAAGTGGAAGGACTTAACTGCAAGGAACGCATGCTAGCCAATCTTTGGCGAGCATGTACGCAGGCAGCTATTGACCAGTGAAGTGGGTGGCAACAAGTTACTAGCCAATTGAGATCAAATGTGCAATTTTTGAAAACCATATAAATATGAGCTGTGAACAATAAAGATTGCTATTGCCACTTGAACCTTGGAGTGTCACATCCATCTCTACTGCAACAGTAGGCAGCACATACTTACAGCAACCAGCCTAGATGTGATCTCATGGACATGACCATTAAGCAGTATGGCTTTTCAGAGCTTTTATTGATTGGCAGCATGTTACTTAATTGCCTCTTGCAGGCAAAATATGGTCCCTGGTTGAACAGCCCAAGCATAAGCATATTTTTTACACCAGAGATATGGCTGGTGTTTCGCTCCTAGTCCTCTGGGGATCAAAACAAACTTCAGTATTAACAAATTTTTGAGAATAATCCAGCCAGTTCCAAAGTGTAAAAGCCCAAATGTTCATAGCCTCAATAAAGTCTAGCCCACTTACTCAGCTTCCCCCAGTAGTGCCACTATTGCTGCATTTCAGGCCAAAGGCAGCCAAACTTCTTCCATACAAATCAAAGTTAAATCTCACAGAAAGAAGAAAGCATCTTAGCCAAGTTTTAAAGCGCATAAGCCTTCAGGTTTCTGGTACACACTGAGAAATGGAAATCATTTCACATGTTGCTCTCGGAACTCTAATTTTCATATGTTCCAATGGAGATCACACAGTAACATAAAATGGCTAGTTTCATTTAGAAGTTCACCGGTGTCCTGGTTCTGTCCAGGACAGGGTTAATTTTTGCAGCAGCCAGGAGGGGCACAACCCCAAACCTTGGGGTTATTAGATACCGCCATGCATGGCGGGGGGG
>JANPWX010000721.1:0-15781 GCA_024734555.1 Trochalopteron elliotii | reverse complement strand
GGGCGTAAGGATGTCGGGGGATGGCTGGTTTGTGTGGGAGAATGGAGGGGGAGACTGTAAGAGTGTGTGGAATGTGTCTCTGTTTGTGCAAATAAAACCAAAAAACCTGAAAGGCACGAAAGACGTGCCTTGTAGAACGTATGCTTTTCTGTGTGTCTACAGAACTTGTGGACAAGTGCATTGGTTCACGCATTCACATCGTGATGAAGAGCGACAAAGAAATTGTTGGGACGCTTCTAGGATTTGATGACTTTGTCAGTATCCTTTGGTGGAAGTTTAAGGCTGTCTGTTTTATGCTCTGGCCTGAGTAATTTATAGCTCTTGAGAGTTTTGAGTTCTCTGAATAGAACGTTTTTATATGTATTGTTCTGGTATTTTCAGCTTCCAGGTAAAATCACATTTTGGTATAAAATGAAAAGACCATTAAATATTCTCATTTTAAAATCTGGGCCTTATTTTCCTTGAAACTGGATTTTCAGATATGGTGCTGGAAGATGTTACGGAATTGTAAGTATGTTTTCTGCCTCTTGTTGCTATTTAATGTTTGATTCACTGAGGCAAAATACTGTGTGAGATCTGCTAGCAAAATGTTTTTACATTTTTGGAATACTTGCCAGCTGACTAGTTTAACCTTGAACTTAAAACTGTAGAAGGTGATCTGTTCAGGACAGCTATGCCATAGAGTAGCTATTGTGTGGTTTATACTTGTGTGGGGATCCTCTTTGTAGTATGAATTTTGCATGGGTTGTGTGGCAAACTTTCCAGTAGTTCATTTGTTTTTACACTTCCTTAGGACCTAGGCAGACATTCAAAATGCAGCAAACTTAAACAGTTCTAGTCATAACATGTTGATATGTCATATTCAAGAAATTGCCAAGCTTTAGAGGGTGAACACACATCTCCATGCACTGAGTAGAAAAGACCTTTTTAGATGCCAGTTACCTTTCTATACCTAGATGCTCCATTTATCAAGAACATGCTGCAGTGTGGCTGATTTATTTGTTAGTTCCAGCAATGGTCACCTTAATGCAGAGATTTCTGTCCGTTTTGTGGTCAAAACTGGAGCTATTGTCTCTCGTTCTGTGTTCTTACTTACTGTTTCTAATGCTCCTTCAGCGAGATCACACCTGAGGGCAGAAGAATCACAAAGCTGGACCAGATTCTGCTCAATGGAAACAACATAACTATGGTGAGTCTTCAAAGGCTGCATTGTGTTGACTTTCTGTGCCTGTGATTGTATTCAACTCCTCTAAGCTGAGCTATCCTGACAGTTCTGCTACATCAGGAAGTTTAAAGTAGCTTGTCTGCATAACTGGCCACGAAGCCTGGACTTTCAATACAAGGGCATTCCTAATTTTGTGGGAAGAGGAAGGCTCAGGTGGGAAGATGTGAGTCTTAATTGGCTCTGTATGAATGAGGAATTATCTCCATTGTGTTGTTCTACCTATCTTGCACCTCTGCATTGTGTGTCTGAGCAGGTACCATCCTGTGTTAATTTCTAAGCCTTTTTCTGCTTTGGTTATTGTTTGGCATGTTGGAAGGACAGCATACGTTCTGACTCCTTGCATGGGATGAAGTGGTTACCATCCAGTTAAACTGGTGGTGTGTTGCCGTTGAAGAGGAACCTAGTGAATTTTCAGCAAGACACAGATACATTTCTGCATTAGATCTCATGTCTCTTTTGGGGATGTGTCTTCCCATATCAGGAAGTCCGTGCTTTAGACTTTTTCTTATTTTGATCCCAAAACCAGTGAAGCTCTTTCTCTTTAGAAGTGCTCAACTGATTATGAAGGAGATATCAGGAAAAGGAGTGGTTAGTCCTTTTTCTTCTTCACTTTTTTCCTTTTGTATTTCTTATTCTGTTCTTCAGTTCTTTGCTTCCTTCACAAGGAGATGCTATGCTGATTTACTCCCTGCTGCCTTTTTGGTTTGTGCATCTCTGGCAATAACTGACTTCCTCTGTTGGGAGAGTTTAAAGCCACTTTCGTAGTCTAGTATGAAATCTCCATGTCCTAACATGTTTGTTGTAAAGCAAGAGCTGTCATGTATGGGTTTGTAAAGCTCAACTCTATGGTACTAATGCAAAAATGTCTTACTCTTTTATAGCTCGTTCCTGGAGGAGAAGGACCTGAAGTATGAAGACATGATATTCATATGTACTTTATGTATATATGCAAAATCTAAATAGGGATTTTGGGATAGAGGTGTGTTTGGATGTGGGTCGTTTGTTTGCTTTGCTTACACACTTGACAGTTTACAAAAGACAACCCTTCAGGAAAGGTGCTGGTGGTAATGTTGACTTTGTAAGATGAAATCATTATTTTCTTGTAAAGACACAAGAACCTCTTCTGAATAAAAGGCTTTTTTTTTGTTGGTTGCTGTGTTCTGTTACGTAAGTGCACAAGTTAGATAATTTATAACTACTTGATGGAGTAGAAAAGTGACAGTTGTGCTTCAGTTGCCATCAGTCTTCATTTTTTCTACATCTGTTGCATTTGTTTCTGGCCCAAGTCTATATAATAAACAGGTCATGAGCCAGGATGTTGCTGTCCTTTGGCATACAGGCAGATACTGAGCTGGACGTTTTTTTCAAAGGCTGCGTTGCTGGAAATCATGGGGCAGAGTTCTGTAGAGTTCTGAAAGCCCTTCAGACTGGGTGCATCTGTTTGATGCTCGGCAGCCTTTGGTCCTGCAGGCCTTGAGGTTCAACTCTTACGGACCATTTTGCTTGGCAGATATGCTTCCTTACAGCAGAGGCCCTGTAATAGCATTTGGCAAGTGAAAACAGACAGACCAGACCTATCTCGTGTTCTAAAAATCCCCAAGGCTGGTGTTAAAACTTCTCACTTGTGTCAGTGGTGACTCTGCTTTCATCACCTGATGATGCTGTATATACTCAAATTCGGAGCTGCCTGTGGCCACTTGCATAGTTTGGAACATTCATTTTAGAGTAGGAGAAACAGAAGTTTCTGTCTCCATCTGTTCTCCTGTGACAGATATTGCATGCTACTATTTGAGGATAATTTTTGTGAGGAATTCCTGATTTGTTATGAGGCCATGCTCCCAGAGCAGCTTATGCTCTGGAAGCTTAGTACACCTCTCAACTGGCTTCTATGTATAAATGCCTTTGGAAAGGAATCCCAGGTGCCTGATGTCACTGTAGACAAGGAGGGTGCAGTGTGGGCTCATGTGGACGGGGTGTGCTTTGCTTTCCTGTTACCAAAAGAAAGTAGAGCTGAAGAAGGGGGCTCAAACTGCAAGATTCTGCAGGGAAGCTGCTGTACTGGATCTTTTTACCTTTCCTAATCTGACAGAAAAGCTGCCTTCTGTTGGCTGTGTGTAAGCTCACAAAGCAATGAGAACCTCTTGCTGAAGCCTGTTAAAAGGGAGAGGGAAGCCCTCCTCCCTCCCAGGGAGCGTATGGCTTCAGCTTCATGTGTTCTGAATAAATAATCTGTGATTGCAGTGTTTAGATTGTATCCTGGCAATCTATACCATTTACTCCCTGAACGTGTTTGGTTTTCTCCTTTCTGTCTCCATTTTTTCCTCCAACTTTGTTTAATGTATGTATTAAAAAAAGACGCATTTTTTAAAACTTAGATTTGATTGAAGCGTCATCTGTGGTTGTTTGCCTCAAACACTTTATTTCCTAGAAGTAAGTTGAGTCTTTTCACAAGAAATGAGAACACTTCAAAGATTTTTAGTCAGGGCAGCACAACTGTGTTGGGATATTGTTGAATAAAATTTTGGTATTTCTCCAATATATGCACTTGATTTCTACTTTACTAAATGTTTTGAAAACAGTCATGCTTCTCAGAGAAGAGTAGATCTTGATTCAAAAGCAGCTTTTACTCTGACAGCACAAACATCTTGTTCTCTCAGGACTTTGTTGCCTTGAAGAAGCCCAAACAACTTGATACTACCTCAGTTCTTGCTTGATTTGCTGTGTTTTGTTCCACTTACTCCAGGAGTGCTAGGACTTACCTTTTAGGAAGACATTTTAATTCCTGACTGACAGGTCTGCAGAGATCCGCCTAAAGAGAGTTACTGCATGCAAACACTGTTAGTCCTTTCTAAGATGAAACATTTTTTCACTAAGAATTCAGCTAAGAATACAAAGTATTCCAGGTGGGTCTGGTTTGCTTTGCATTCATTATTCCTGTACCATGATTTGGAAGTGCAGCTAGTAAACTTGTCCAGTAAGTAGTAGTGGTTTTTGTTACTTGTCTCCTAGAAATCCAAGTGTTTAATTATACTGCACTGTTGTTGTGGACACTGGTCTCCAGAATACTATGCAGGGTGCCACCACATGTAGGTCATTTAAAATAATAACCTTAGGCTTAAAAAAGATAGAAAACTGAATGAGGCTTTAAGTTTAGAGCATGATAGTTGTCAGGTTAAAATAACTGTGGTTATGACATGCACAGTGGTGATGCTATTCAGATTTATGTTTGTTTTGTTTTCTGTTTTTCTTTTAGATAGCATGGTTGCAGTGATCTTTAGTTCCAATACCTGGATATCTGTCTTAGTATGAAGAAAGTTCTCTTCCTCCTACTGTTTCAGTATGTTGCTCATTTTGGTTTGGATGTAAATATCCTCTGAGTAACCTCACTGAAATTATTCAAATGAACTCCCAGGTCACTGGTAATTCTTAACACAGTGCTTCCAAAGGATATCACTGTAATTTACCACTCTCATCAGTAATGGGTGGTTTTGCAGGTGTAACAATATTTTGGTCAATTGAACTACAGCCAGACACAATGTAAGCAGAGAACAACACTAGAAGATTTATTCCAGTTTCTCATCCAATGAATCTGACCTTGAGGCACTTGATACAAGGAGTCAGCAAATATTTTCAGAAGCTTGGTTTGACATTTTTTAACTACTATAATGAACAGGAATCAAAATTCAGCTTTGTTTTGACTGGTGCTGCATTAATGCTGGGCCACACTTTTGCTTTCTGCTGAAAGAGAGAATGGATTTGAATTAATCATTTATCTGCAGCTTGAGGTCATTTTCATGAAGACACTATGGTTGGTTAATTAAACTGTCAGAAACAAAATCAGGGATTCAAAAACTATGCCATTTTATTTCAGAAGTCCTTGCTTACATTTGTACAATATATTGCATAACTCTCCATTTTCTGCAAAACCTAATATATATTTCATGGCTTGTTTCTATAAGCTTTTATAAGCTCACATTCTCTTGAAGCCTTCTTCTAGCAGCTCAAAATAAGCATTACAAATTAAGTATTTGTTGCTTTAACAGGAATGCAGTTACAAGAAAAGACAAAAATATACCTGTTTAATCCATTATGAAGAAATACTTCAAGCAGATTGAATACGATCTTCATACATCAATACTTAATACAGTTTGTTAGCTGTTTTCTTTCTTTTTTCTGTGATGTATTTAATCAAAATTTAAAATACACGTTTAATAGAAAAAAATGGCAAAGTACTGCAGTTTTATTCCAATTAATGGGTTCTCAAAACCCAGAGTAATCTTTTTAAATCTAATTCAAACCTGTAATTAGTCTTTGGTTGGGTGGCTGGTTGGTTTTGCATGCTTCTTTTAATGGATCCTCATATTTTGTTTTCAGTACTGATTAAAAAAGAGTGGCCCTCAGCAGCCATTAAGTGCAAAGTGATTTGCCAAGTCCTGCTGTCACCTGCATTCTCCTGGCATTCCATTTGGTGAAGAGCTTGATGTGGCAGCAGCCCCTGCACAGGAAGAGGAAAACACAGGTCATAAGGATTTATAAATAAGCAGATAAAACATTTTTCCATTCAGTAAGCACTGGTATATTGCCATGATTCAGGAATGTTACTCCCCAGTTCAGTGCCTCCACCAAGGCTCTCTCAAACTGTAGGCAGTTTTTGACAGTCCAGTGTACTCTTCAAATTTGCCAGAGGCTGATGCATGGTAAGGAACATGATACCTACTCAATACAGTTCTCTCTCTCAGGGGTCTATGAGACTACTTTTGAAATTAATCCTATTGTCTGACTCAGCTCTTTCTGGGGTTCTATGTCACCACAGGACTTCCTTTTCAAGGCCCAAGATGGTGTTTGGGCACAGGGTACATCTCCAGCCATCCAGTGGTTGATTCCACCACTGTCAGCACATAGCGCTTGCCTTGGTGGGTTTGTGGGACTGCAGTCTAACTAGCCAGGCCTTCCCATATTAATATTTTGACCATTGTTCCCCATACTATAGAGGCTTTACTTGGTCTGCTTTTGCTTGGAGTACATTGCATGTTTCACAATCAAGGATAATCTGGGAAATAGTGTCCATGGTTATGTCCACCCCTCAGTCATGAAACCATCTGTGTTGTTGCATCTCTTCCCTGATGACCTGAAGCATCATGGGCCCAATGAGCTGGAAATAATTCACCCTTTTTTTGCCAATCCACATCCAGCTGAAACACTTTAATCTTGGCAGTCCAATCCACCTGTCAATTGTTGTGATGTTCTTCAATAGCCCAGCTCAGAGGTGTGTGTGCATCTACATGATGTGCTTTTACAGCCAGCTTCTCTACATAAGCAGTGATGTCTTGTCAAACTGCAGCAGCTCAGATGGGTTTACATCTGTGCTGCTAATTTTTCTTTTTCCATTGATCCAGCTTACCCTACAGAGCATTTGCTACTGTTCAGTGGTCAGTGTAGAGGCAGGGCACTGCCCATTCCTCTCATACAGTGATATCTAAAGCCATCTGGATGGCTTTCAGCTCTGCAAATTGACTCGATCCACTTTGTCGTGCAGTAGCTTCTGCAACTTGCCATGTAGTACTCCATACAGCAGCCTTACAGTATTGACATATCCCCACGAAATGGCAGGAACTGTCAACCGGGGGCATGTTGCTTTCCTTTTTCTGGTAGCTGATTATATGGTAGGGCCTCCTCAGTACATGGCACCTTTTTGTCCTCCTCTGATGATGGTAGTCCAAAAATGTTTGGCTTCCTTGATTTCTAAGATCCATGGGTGATTGGTATTTCTTATTTGAGCTTGCTGTGTGATTACCACAACTCACTCCATGTAGCATCAGTGGCATGATGTGTGGGACTTTCCCTTTGGAAAGGCCAGCACTGGCAGTTGGGGTGCCAGGAGGAGCTGTGCTTTGGTGCACAAAGCAGCTTGAAATTCTTCATAAGCTGCCAGAATCTCTTTTTCAGGTGGGGTGTAACAGGCCTTGTACAGAGATCTCTTGTATCTCTCTCTCTGGAACCCCACTGGTCATCCTGAAGTCTTCCTGGGTACTTTTTGCCAGAGACCCAGGAAGGACCACTCTCCCCATCCGCAGTGTAGAGCAAATTTTTCATATGTGCTCCTATCCTGACTGGTCCAAAGGTTACTGCATGAAGAATCTCCTGTTTAGTTCATTCAAAAGCCTGCTGTTGTTCAGGTCCCCACTTGAAATTATGCTTCTTTCATGTCACATGATGTAGAGGGGGTTTACAGTCTAACTGTAATCTGTAACATGAATGCTCCAGAAACCTGCAGTGGCTAGGAAAACCTGTGCTTGCTTCTTGCTGGCTGGTGGGGAGTTGGTGGGGACACAGCTGCTTGTTTATTGACCACATCCATTGGAATCTGATGGCATCCCTCTTGCCATTTTACTTCTAGAAGCTGAATTTCCTGGGCAGATCCCTTGAATTTGCTTTGCTTTATGGCAAAACTAGCCTTCAGGAGGATCTGGATTATCTTCTCCCCTTTCTCAAAAGCTTTCTTTGTTTTGTTGCCCCATACAATATCATCAAAGTACTGCAAGTGTTCTGGAGCCTCGCCCTTTTCTAGGGCAGTCTGGATCAGCTCATGGCAAATAGTGGGGCTGTGTTTCCACCTTGTGGCAGCTAGTTCCAGGTGTACTGGATGCTCCTGCAGGTGAAAACAAAACTGTGGCCTGCATTCTGCTGCTAAAGGAATGGAAAAAAGTGCATTAGCAATGTCAATGGTGGTACCACTTTGCTGCCCTGCACTCCAGTTCATACTGAAGTTCCAGCATGTCCAGCACCACAGCAGTCAGAGGTGGTATGACTTCATTCAGGTCACTGACAGTCTACTGTCAGTCTCCACTCTCTGTTAGACTTCCACATCGGCCATAAAGGGCTACTAAGGGGTCAGTGAATCTTGCTGGCTCTCCAGCTCTCAAATCATCTCCTGGATGGGGGTTACAGAGACCTGGTTGGTGTGATATTGCTGACACCACACTGTTGTGGTAGCCATCAGTACCTGTTTTTCTTCAACTCTCAGCAGTCCCAAAGCAGAGGGGTGCTCTGAGAGACCAGGCAAGATGATCCTTGAGAGAATAACTTTCCCTCACACTTGACATGAGCTGCTTCTAGAAGCTGAGAATTTCTGTGCTCTTCCCAATCCTCTGGTTAATGCCCACATTCCAGGACAGAGATCCCAGATGCTTGGCTTCATCGCCATCCGGTTTCATATCATGGGCCATGACCGTGGACTCTCCTGACTATTAGTTGAAATCTATTTGTATATTTCACAGCTCACCTGGGGACCAGGATTGGGTGATTTTCTCTGGCAACTAAGTAGCAACTGCAGTTCCCATGGGAATGGCTGCAGCCATAAAATCCTATAGTGATTTCAGTCTTTCTTCTTGTACTCAGCAAACTCTTAAATTAATGCATCAACAAGACATAGAGAAAACGATCCTTTTAAAGTCTTACCAGAAAGCATACTAGAACATTTTCAGCAGCAATACATGTGGCAGCTTCAGAAAAATGAGACATTCCATTGATTGTCTTCCTTACACTCTTGAAATAAATCCCTAATCCTAAGTGGAAATCACTAAGTAGGCACAGAGACAATGCTACAGGAAATGCATCTATAACTTGACAAAAAGTTATAGAAGTTATTAATAGCTATACTTTATTGGCTGTTTATAGGAGTTAATTTGCTGTATGTTGTTTCCAGTATAAAATAGCTCTGCCTTTACAGAATTAACTAGATCGGCTGCCCTGTTAATGTTTTCCCCTTTATATCATCATTGGGTATCTGATCTGGACCTTCTAAAGGTCATAAAATAACTGTATCCAGTGTTTTCAGGAAAAAAGCAAGCACAAACCAAACATAAACACTCCTTACAGTACTAATCTCCCTAAAGATTACCCAATTCTTGTTAAAACCTTAGCAACATGACATGCCATTTAGCCCTCTAAAAGTAGATTTTGGTTCTCAGCACTTACTTTTCTGCTCTTTTTTTTTCTTGAAAGGCTTTGTCCGGTCAATGGCAGCCAACTCAGCCTTCAACAACAGGTAACGTTTCCGAATTTCCTGCATTTTTGCCTGGAGAATTGTTATGCGCTCTGTGCTACTCAAATTTTGCAAGTCAGCTGCAATTTAAACAATTTCTCTTAGTGATGGCATTGCAGCATATCCCAAGCCTTCTGAATTTCGATGAAGGGGGAGGGACTCAAATCTTGGTGATGTGCTTTGAGGTGGCAGGCAGCAAAGCTGAGGAACAGTAGCTGCTGCTTATTCTCAGTGTCTGACTGACACAAACACACTGAAACTTCTTACGAGAAATACTAAACAAGTTCATGAAGGCACAATGGAAGGGGAAGATTAAAAATTAATAATCAAAGAGGCTGAACAAGAAACAGAGAACAAGGAGTACAACAGTAAGAATGAAGAACTATCAGCATATATTACCAAATAAAGCAAACTGAGGATGGAGTGATTTTAGAGGGAAAAAACCCTCAAAACCAGAAAATTCCAAGAGCCTTCTTACAGTATATAGCAAGACCACAAGAGGCATCTTTCAAATAAGATACTTACCCACTTGAAAACTCCATTTGCAACCTTTGGGCAAAGGATTATCATGTTCTTTTAGATCAGACTCTCTTTCTCCTCTTTCCCCACATTTTCCTGTGGGAAGGTAGATTGTTACAAAACAAAGCAACTTTCTCACCCAACCCAAAGCTTACCAGGAGCTGTCTGACTAACATGACAGAATCCATTCTGGTGTAGTAGCTTGGGACACAGCTCTCTGCACCATGGGTGCACAGGCACAGGACCACAACCCAGGTCTGTAATGGGGCCTAATTCTGGCATTCTGGGAAAGGGAAACCTTGCCCTGGAAGCACCGGCCAGTGAGTTGTTGTGCATGTAGACTCAGATCTGTTCTGTGGATTTATGGGAACCAAAGTCCTACAGACCTAGAAGGTTGATAAAAGTAGCCAACTGTGGCTCCACAATCCATCCCAAAAACTGGCAAATATTTAACTGAAAGCGGGTGTGTGCATGAACATAAGGAGGTAGGGTAGGGACACACTTTTTGCAAGGAGATTCTTGAATACGATCCAGCTGCTCAAGGTTCGTATAGCCACAGTCCTCTCTACTCTCCAACTGGATCACGACAGCAGTGCACTTATTGCTTTAGAACCACAGCCATAAATAAATTCCCTGCATCAGAAAATAAGGCAAAGAGGCACGGTAATGTCTTCATGGAGGTGCCAAAATTATCCACATCTTTCTAAGTGTGGAGCTATGTAGTCTTTAAAAGACTTTGCAAGACTGATTATTGCATCCTAGCTCCCGTTCACCTTTTGAAATACTCATTTCAAACAATTGACATGGTACTTTCACACATTTTATTTCACACTGAACTGCTGTACTTACTACTTTTATTCTTCTTTTTGATGTTCACAGATGTTTTGAGGCTTGTTTTCTGCTTTTTGGAGGAGCTGTCTCTTCCCTGAGCATCTTGAAGGGTTTTTTGGCCTCTAAACACTATAAAGGAGAAAAAAGACCCCCAAAAGTAGAAGGAAACAGAAATAACAACAACAAAAATGCCCACAGTTCTGTGTGTTTTTCTCAAAGTATGCACATCTGTGATGAACAAAGCAATAGAGATACATTTATTGCAGCCTGCCTATTGACCTCTTCCAAACTCTCACCTTTGTTGAAGGAAACACATTTTGTTGCATTCTTTTTAAGCAACACTTCCAGATGAATGATGATAGTAACACACCTTAAGGGTATTTTGAGGAAATTCAGTTAATTGTTAACTGAAATCAGTTGCAATGGAAAAAACAATCCTGTCATCTCAGGAGTATAGTCAGACATGTATGTTTTTCCGCAGTGTTAAAATTTTTTTAGGCAAAAGACCCAGTCACTTCAACAAAAAAGCTTTTGGATCCAGCCTTGCCAACAGTTAAAAAAGCAGGCAACAATACACTGACATCGTGTGCACAAGTGTTGGCTATGTTTATTATCCTCCCTTCTCTGGTGGTCTCAGGATGAATCTCAAAATTACACCTGAACGTGAAACCCGGCCAAGAAGGTCAATGTTTGATTATCTGCTTGGCTTCCATTTTTCAGAACATGAACTTCACAAGGCGTGGTGGTTGCCCAAACATGCAATAGGTGGCACTTTCTCTCCCACATTAAATAGCTTACAGAGAATGAAGTTTTATGCAAGAAACAACATCTTCTATTTGTAAGCAGGGCACTCAAAATGCTTTCATCTTGCTACAGTAACTATTCCTTACAATGCATCACAGCTTGTTCTGGGTCTTTCTCATCAGGTATAAACATCAGTTTAAACATCATTCTTATATACTTTTTTCTTCATTGAACCATAATCATTTCTAACAAAAGGCCAAGAAACTTCCTGGCAGTTGTATTTTATTCACTAGTTGATTACAGCATTTCCACAGATTTGAACTAGACAATAGGCTACTATTTCCTACACAAATTCACTTCCCAGCAGCAAAACTATAACAGAACGAAGATACATCCACAATGGTAAAATGAGAGTATTTCAGTTGAAGACAGCTCTTTTTACCCTTTCCTTTACCATTTTCAGCATGCTCTGGCTCTGATTGATTACCACTGCTGGAGCTGACACCGGCATCAAAACCTTTTGAAGAAATATTTTGCCCAGACTTGTGATCTTGCATCTGCCCTGCAGTATTCTGTGCCTCTGCTGTGCCATCCCTTTCACTTGTGATGCTTTGTATCTCTTCTTGATTTGGTGGTAGACTCCCAGAGACAGTGACAGTGGATTGATGATTACTGTACTCTACTACAGCTACAGTGGAAGGTGACTCAGGACTCGGAGGAGTATTTTGCACTAAAAACTCTTCTTCCTTCTCTCCGTCAGTTTTATTCTAGGTGAAAGAACAGATGAAAAACCTTTCCAACTGAGCAATTACAAGATTGTAATCTTAAAATTACACAGTGCTTACAATTATGTTAAATATTTGATGCATAGAGGAAAGCTCTCCTCTTCATTTAAAGGACTACAAGTACCTTCCTACTGTCCATGCTGAGACCTTTCTACTGAAGACACGAACTTTGTCAACACCAAAAGAAATGTGAAAGCAAACACAGCCCGTGCTGTAGAAGCAGTGGCACTGCAGGGTGACGGGCACAGCACGGCAGCCGTTGGGCAGTTGGGCAGTTTGTGGCCGTTGGGCAGTTGGGCTGTTCCTTGGCACAGAGCTTCCACCACACTGCGGGGCAAGCAGTGGGAGAAGGTGGGGCAGCAGAAGCACTGACTCCTGTGGCAGAAGGAAATTCTTTCTTGCACCACTGAGGAGCCTAACCTACACCTAAATATCAATTAAAAAAAAAAAATGATGAAGGAAATGCTGCATAATAAAATGATACAGATACACACGAGTCCTGGTTGCTCTCCAGAAACAGCAGAGGAAGCTCCCAAATTTCACCACATCAAGTTGGCTTCCAGCAGTGATGAAGTTGATTATTCTCATTTGTTCATACATAAATTAAATTAAAAAAAAAAAAGTGAAAACCCCAAAATGTTTATGGGAAAAGTTTTCATTTTTTAAAGGCTGGGAAGTCACTTTTCCTGTCATGTCTTATGCCAATCAAAAGGAAGCAGAATGGAATATACTTAAGAATGTATCAAGCCTAAGTTGGAGGTAACAAGGGCAAAAAAGGGAGCGAAACCACCTTTCTTTTCTTTTATTCTAGTTTTTGGTACTTCCCTTTGGTCTGTTTTTATCCATTCATCATATCTAAACACAAAAGTAAATTGTACACGTTTATGGTTTTGAGCAGCAACATTGTAAGAGAAATTCCTGGAAACAAAAGAAAATTGGGAGCCATATTAAATGGAATTGGGATTTGAATAAAGAAATTATTTGTGCACTTTTCAATTTGCGAGGTTTCAGGTAGGGTTCAATTCCCCATGACACAGAGGATGAAGGCTTTTTTACACTTACAGATAAGAGCAAAAGGTGCAGTTTTTCCAGTCAGCACTGAACTATAGGGTCACAGGAAAAACACACTACCCAAATGAAAATTCTGGATGGATCTCTAGCAGGTTTACTTCATATATATATACCGTTAAAATTTAACAGTAAGGTTAGATAAAATGTGAGCAGGTAATAAAAATAAACTCTTCTGAGCCTGAGTGTCTGCAAAGTGGGTATTTGGAGTGACTAACGCACTTGGAGTCACTAACTTTCAAGTCACTGACTTTGCACTAAGCATTTTCAATTCTTGTTCAGTTCAAGGCTTCCCTTTTTTATCAGAATGTTACAAAGCAAACAGTACTCCCTAAGCACCAAGATATTAAGAATAGGCATCTTACGATCTAAGGCTGGGCCTGTTCAATCCAAAACCAAAGAGGTACATTCTCAGAGCTTGCCTTGTAGATCCTCCACAGAATTCCTAGAGGGAAAACAAGGAAGAAAGAGTATTTTTCCAGCTGCTAGATTTACACTAGCAAAGGTAGCACATTCTCAGGAAGACAAGGAAGTAGCAAGCCTTGGCAAATTCACTAAAAAGTTCCAGTACTCCTCTGTGTAGCTCATAACGTGGAAGAATCAAATGATTTTTTTGGCTGTGATCAAAGAAAGGGGGAGAGTTAGTCTCATATCCAAATACTGGAATATTGGATGAGGGCTCCATGTTTAATTGTCATTGATTTTAAAATAATTTCCCTTCTTCCCCTTCTCCCCACCCCAATCTACACTACTCTTCACAACTGGAAATTTCATCATGTGTGTTACTTTTTTATTTCAGTGGCTGACTGTAAAGTACAAAACTTGTATATTGGTAAAACTTCAACCAAATGAGAAAGAAATTAATACTTGGACAAGTAGATTTCTGAAGGGAAGAAAGAAAAGTCTTGACGAGAATAAGCCTAAGTTTTACATGTCTGAAACCCTCAAATGTTTTGTGGTATTGTGCCATATGTCACACAGAGTTAAAGCAACCACAACTCATTAGGATCTGGACTTCATTGTCCACTATGCTTAGAAATGTTGTTTGAAGGCAGTTCATGACAAAGATCTGGTTCCTGTAGAATGCTGTAGCTATAGCTCAAAATCCTACAAAAAATCAATGTCAAAATCAGCAATACTGAGATTTTTCTCCTTGGTAGTGGCTTAGGTGCCTCTGGAAATCACCAGGCCTAGACACAAAGATATGTATTCAGGGGCGGGAGAGAAACATCATGCTTAGCTCTCTAACTGTGACCTTTGCTAGAACAGAGCTTACTAGCAGTTAAAAAATTACATTTGTCCTGCTTTTAGCCAAAGCCAGGATGGGAATCAAAGTCTAGGTGACCGAAGTAGGTCACAAGGCCCTCAGCCTTTCTAGAAGAGGAAAAACACAAAGTACAGTGAATTTGCCTCGGGTTTACAGGGGTTTTTTTATAGCTCTACAGACAAGCGATGAAGCTAAAAAGATGATAGCCATGGACAATCAACAGATACACTGAAAGTGAGTGAAGAGGAAGGAGACCTGCAAATTGACCTAAAAGCTGCACAGAAAGTTTCTCGACTTTTTTTCAGTTACTTCAAGTTTTAAATGGCAAAACCTAGGAGTATTTTAACTTATTTCTATTCATTCCAGAATAAAGAAAATCAAAAGTGCATACTCCTGCTTACATAAAGTGAAGCACAAGAAGCTATTAGACTAAGAACAATTGTGCTTAGAAGGCTGAGGCAGCCTTAGGGGCAGGAGGAGTGGGGAGGCGTGGAAATTTGGCCTGTGAGCACCACTCCAGGAGCATCCAGTCCCATGAGCAGCTGCTCGCTGTGGGTGTCTCAGCAGATGGAGTGGAAACGGAGCCACAGCGTGCTGGGACAAGTGCTGAGGCAGTGAGCTGTGGGTAGCAGGGCTCCTCCACCAAACTGGTCGCTGGCAGGTGTGACACGTTGTGTGCATGTCCAACACCAGGCAACAGCCGCCTGGCCCAGGTGTGGGAAGAGGCCAAGCATGTAGCAGAGTGAGATGGGGACTCTGCAGGAGGCCCTGGTGTCTGCACACACCTGTGAGGGATGAGGCTGGCCCAGAGAGTTCCTGGGGTAGGTGTATGGTGAACAAAGGAGAAACGAGGAGTAAGGAGGAAGGGCCGGATGTCACTATGAGAATGCCATTACATCCCACAGGTGACATAGTGAGAGGAGGGCAGGAAAAAAATGGTGATTCCTGATGACCACCATGGCATCTTCAGGACAAGAGGCACAGGAAGGACGACACATCTGCCAGCTGGTCTTGTCCTGAATGTGAGCTCATTCCTGGGTGTACATTGCCTGGGAATCTCTCTCCACTGCCCATGGCCATTCTCCAGGTCAGCTGAGCCAGGCTGCTCACCTCAGCATGTTTTTTGGGCCTCTTAACAGGCAGGGACTGTCCAGCTTACCTACAGCACAGAAAGGAGTCTTCCAACACTGTGGATATATTAGAGTTTTATTGCCAGCCCAGCTAAAACAAAATATCCTCTAGCTATTTCAACATCTTCATCGTTCTGCCCTCTGGGTGGCCTGCTCAGGCTGACAGCT
>JANPWX010000717.1:287552-307165 GCA_024734555.1 Trochalopteron elliotii | reverse complement strand
CCCCCCCAAAATCAGGCCTTCCCTGATTTCATTCAGATCCACCACAGTTCATCTCCTAGAAAATGAATTTCTCCCCAGTCCAAGCTGGCAGCTCTGTTTATAGCCTGCAATTACTGCAGGCCCCATAAATGTGGATGGAATTAAGTGTTAATATCTGTCTGTGTGAGGAGTGCAAGAGCACATCAAATGCTGAGTGTTATTATATGAAGGTAATTATTGACACAAGTCTTCAGCTGGATCTTAATGTGTTTATTAATTATTCTTTTACAATGGCTGTTGCTCTCCCATTATTATGATTCTGTTCTTTGCTCAGCTGGTAGATGATAACCTTGGAAGAGATATTTGTAATAATAAAGTTTGGACATTGTTTTTAAATGTGGAATACGTGTTTAGAACATCACTTATTAAGCCCAGCACTCATCAGTATTGATTTTTCCAGGAAATAGAATTTCCCTCGTCTGATAGTACAGGAATAAAAGAGGACTGAACATTTTTTAGACAGTTCTCACTCAGCAAATTATTTATATTATTACATTTCCTTCTAATCAGAAATGAAAGTGTACAGAGGCTGTTAACAGCTAAGTAGCGAAGGTCACAATAATTTATTTGGAAGTTTGACTTGGTATAAAAGGATTTAGGGTCAGATAAACACTCTGCCACGAGCTAAATTAAGTCTTTTTGCTGGATACCAGAGCCAAGGAAGCAAAAATCACGGAGTAAACTTCCCACAGTCGATAAATCACAAGTAACCTGTCAAATGTAAGTAAAAAGGGGGGAAATTAGGCAATGTTGGGATCCACAAACTGGAGCCACGAGGCAGAGGAGTGAGAAAATTAATGCCAACACCTCACAGAAATTACCAGAGGCTTCAGCTGAGCTTCTCACCAGTAAATGTCAGCTGAGCCAGAGGCAGCAAACACCTCTGGAACTTGAATATTGAAATTACTTTGAAGGCAAATACCTCAAATGCAGGGAGAAAGGTGCCAGACTTGGAAACTGAGTAAAGCATTAATGAGGGGCAGCTGAGGAGAGGCAAAGCAGGCCCTGGAGTTCTGCTGATGTTCCCAGCCCTGGGTTAAATCTCTGCCATTTTGGGCAAGATTTCACTCTCATTAATTCTCTGTTGGCACAAACAGATCCTCACCAGAAATTCCTATCTTGTCAAGGCAAGCTAGGACCCACAAAAAGCATTTTTTCCCTATTTCATCTGCTCATTAGAAACCTTTTATTATGCTTTAAAAACACATTTCTGTATTTTCATCTGCATCAGGCATCTTTTTCCCAAAAAAATGTATTTTTTCCCTGGAAAATTCACGTCAGGAATATTCCCAAACCCTGGTGAAAGCTGAGCCAAGACATGGCTGAGACAATGAAGGTGTAATCAGAAAGTTACAGAGTGCTGGAACTGTTTGTTCACCATCGAAATTCCTCTCCCCAGTCTCATCCCTACTCAAACCCTTCTGTTTAATTCCCTTTTTTCTTTTCCAGGTTTTGTCCATTTGGCTGGATGAATCCAGAAGGGAAGGGGACAAACAGCACCTTCTGTGCTCACTCTGGCCGTTGCTTCCTGGTAGGATTGGCTGGGTGTGTGGGAAAGAGAAAATGGGGATTTTTCCACTGCCACAGGAGGCTGGGATTGAGGGTTTTTCCACTCAAAGACTGTTTTAATTAGGACTTAAGTGGCAGAAATGCCTTTAAAATTATCCTAAACAAATAATAATGACCTGTTTTAATCCCACATCTAGAGCAGGGTGAGTTAAAAGCCCAATTTAATGTTGATTCCTACATTACTGTGCCTTTAATTATTGTGGCCCAGCATCATTCCCAGAGTAATCAATCAAAACTGGAAATACGACACACATTAATCTGCTGCTGTGGCTTCTCCCTTGTATTTCATTTTTCTTGCATTCAATATGAGAAATATCTAATTTCTCATATTGTGAGAGTTTATATAACACAACTCTCATAATACCTTCAAGGAAAAGAAAAAAAAATAAAAAAAAGAAGAAATAGCAGGCAAGAACTAGATGTCTTGGTCTTTCATCTAAATTTAATGAGAAAAAAGAGTTGCACTGAAATTAGAGATGTGCTGAACTATCCATAGGAGATTCCAAGCCATTATTAGCCTGCTCACCCTGCTACTTATCTTCAAATGCACACACCAGCAGCAGAAAGGATTTAGGTTACATTTTAGTAATCCAAATCTTGTAGGTACTGGGGTTTAGTGAAACTGGAGCACTTGTTACTATAATTTTTTTACAAAAAAAAAATTTAAAAAATCAGTATTTAGTGAAGTGAGAGGTCTGGCTTTAATGCACAAAGGGAAGGAGTTGGGGGCTGTGGCAGTGAGGTTGGAGTGTCAGTCTGGATTGCCAGCCCTAAAGCTGAATTTCCCTGGGTTTGGGGATTTGTCAAGGGTTTAACAGCACTGAAATGTAAACTTTCTTCTTGATGATATTCAAACCTCTGTAAAACAGCCTTTAAAGAAGGGGGAAATACAAGGAGGAAGAGGCAAAATCAGCAAGGCTGGTGTGGCTGTGGATAGGAATAAATCCTTGTCCAGCATGGCCAGGGTGGGATTTACACATCCAGGTTCCCTCCTAACAGGGATGAGGAGGAGCTTGGATCTCTCAGGAGAATTTTTGCCTCTCTCTGCCTCGGTTCCCTGGACCAGCAACTGGAGAAGCCTCTTTTTGTGGTGGTAAAACTGCAATTTCACTGAAATTCAGCCGTATGAATATTATGATAATATGACCTCTGAATCTAATTGATCAAAAGTAATAAGTGTGATGGAAAAATTAATTGGAAAAAATCATTTTCATAGATACAAAACCCACATCTATTTCTCTATTAATCAGAAATCTCTATTTCTCAGTAATCCAACTTATTCTCACTACAATCCCTCTATTAATGCTGCCATGTGGAAAGAGGAGGCATCACTGTGTAGAACACAAATGTCTTATAAAAAATAACCTTTTGTGGGGTGTGGAAATGCTGAGGATTGGTTTTAAAGCCACAAAATTCAACAAATTCTGGACACCAGCACATTTTAACAGTGACTTTAACTGAGTGCAGCTCCTCCTTTGTCCCTGTCCCCTTGGCAATGAGCTGGGAGCTCCTCAGCCACTGATTAGCTCAGGTTATCACAGGGGTCTCCCAATTAACAAAAATCAGGATGCAGAGGTGCTGTCAGACAGGGGTTACCACAGGAGTCTCCCAATTAACAAAAATCAGGGTGCAGAGGTGCTGTCAGACATTTCTGATGGCAAATCCCTGACTTGGAGCTCTCCCTGTTCCCTCTCTCCTGCTGGGCTGGGCTCTGCAGACAGAGTTCACTCCTTGCTGGAACAAGTCACTCTCACTGAATTTGAAATGGGTGACATCCCTTTCTTCATCTTCATCTAAATTCTGGTGAATATGCAATTAAAGGGGCTGTGTTACCTGGAAAATAAACCCTCCACTGCCTCTAAATAGCTGAGCCTGCCAGGCAATGTTTGGAGGACAAGAGAAATGTGAGAAATAATCACTGAGGCAGGAATTGTTACAGAGGAGGGGAAAAAAGCAGGAGAGAGATTTTTGTCATGATTCCACCAGGATAAACAAATCCTCAGAGTGGAATTAGATGGAATTTAAATCCCTGCAAGTGTTCAAGGCCAGGCTGGATGGAACAACCAGGTTTAGGGCAAAATGTCCCTGCCCATGGCAGCCCTTGGAATTTGATCATATTTAAGATCTGTCCAGCCCAAACCATTCTCTGATTCCATGACTGTATGATATGTGATATATTTTGCACCATAACCATTATTATTATTATTATTATTATTATTATTATTATTATTATTATTATTATTATTATTCAAGGAGACAAATCCCATTTTTTCTCCCCCTGCAGCTGAAGAACCTCCTGAATTCCAGCAAAGGTGTGCCTTTGCAATAAATCCACGGACTCCTAAATCTTTTCTGGTCTCACTTGAGAAATTTTAACAGCTTGGAAACAGTTTTTTATTCCTTCAAAGGTTTGTGTTTGCCTCTCACTGCTCAGCCTTTGCCCCATGAGTAGCTGCTACCTTTAGTTTTTACATGACTTGTTAGGAAGCAGGAAAACTGTGATGCCTTCCAGCTTGCCATGAAAGAAAGTGTCCACTGGTAATTTTAAAATGGTCTTAGAAATGTTGGCTTCCAAATATTCCTGCTCATATTTATCTGCCCCCAGTTGGGTTTATCAGCAGGGACTGATGTTCAGGGGGGGTTTGGAGAAAACAAACCCCAAATGTTTCAAATCAAACCTCTGGGGAGGTTTGGGATGGGTTCAGACGTGGTGGGAATGCTCAGAAGCTTTAGAGCTGAAGGGAAGATTCCCACCAAAGCCATCAGGTCCTGGCTGGTGGAAATCCCTGTGGTCTTTAATACTTGTAGTTCTGGCCAGTTCACTAAAATTAAAGCTTTATCTAATTAAGCAGCTCTTTGATTCAGTTTGTCCTCTGCTCAGCTGGTTTTAAACCCAAGGTTGTGCTTGGAAGCTCTTGGTGATGTCTGAATATTTCTCCTCGTGTCTCTGCCCATATTTATCAGAACTTCTGGTAAATCCTTCAGGGCTGAATCTCCTGAATCCATTATCCAGGCTGCACTCGTGGAATCCAATTCAATAATTCAATACTACTCAAAAAAAAAGAAGAAAAAAATTTAAACCTATTTTTAGAAGCTCAGTTCCTCATTCAGCTTTTTCTGCACAGCCAACTGCAGCTGGGGATCGTTTTTCATATTTCCCTATCAGTGTTTTATCAGCTTTTTCACTTTGGGATGTTAATTGAGCTGAATTAATTCTTACCAACACACTGCAAGGAAAATGTTACACCCAGAGTTTTATAAATGGTACCTCTCTAATTATAGACATTTTAATGGATTTATGTTCTAGATAAAATATTTGACCTCTGACCTAAAAAGTGGGGACTGACGTGGCAGAAGAAAATAGAATTTCATGATACAGCAGCAAAACGAGACTGATATTTTGTCAGAAGTGTTTGCACATGAAATGTGCTCTGAAAGTTAATTTTATTACTAAATTGGTATACAAAGCTGAATCCCCAAAAGGGAGCTCAGCTGTCAATTCTTCAAGCACAATGCTACAACCAAAAATAAAAAATTCAATGTTCACATGAAATTTCTTGGCTTAAAGCGTGCAGAGCAGATTGTGCAGCTCTTCTTGCTGCTGAATACTAATTTCACATGTAAACATTTCCTTATTCTGGGCGGGATTGTTCCTCCTTTGCCTCTCACGATCCCTGTAAAACTGGAAGGCAGGAAATTGTCTCCCTTACAAAGGGAGGCTGGAAATAGAATAGATATGAAACTAGAGATGAAAGGGTCTGAGGAGTAAATTGTGTGTCCAGTGCTGCCTTTCAGCATCCCTGTGCCAGTGATTCCTGCTCCCATGGCACTGCTGTGCTCCCTGCAGTCACTGAAAGTCCTGCAGAAAGAGAATTTGGGGTGAATTGAGCCCACGGGGTGAAATATTAGAAGTTCATCTGTGTTTTGCATTGATGTAAAAACAAAAATTCCTCTGCAGTTAGGGAGATTTAACAAGGTGATGGCCAGGGGAGAAGGGGGAAGATCAGGCTTTAGTTAAGGTTGCTCTTTTCTACCAAGAGGAACAGGATGAAAATGAATTTGTGTCTGAGATTCGGGGGACAGCAAAACCAGTTTTTTATTAATTAAGTACCTCTAGGACAGTGTCCTCCCCATGGAAAAAAACTACAATTTTCTCTTGGAATAATGAAGTGTCCAAGGCCAGGCTGGACAAGGCTTGGAGGAACCTGGTCTAGTGGGAGATGTCCCTGCCCATGGCAAGGGGTGAAAAATCAGATTCCATTTGCACTCTGCACCTACAGACTGAGTTTGCTTCAGTCCCTGGTTCCTCATTTAGGTTTTCCTGCTGTATTACATCCCGGGAGCACCCCTGGGCCATAAAAGCCTTGTTTTCCTGTCACAGGAGTGCTGTGATTCCCAGCCAGGTGTGGATACACTCCCTGCATTATTTATCCTTCCAGGAGCATGGAAATCCCTGCAGCCCGTCGCTGCTTCAGGCTGAGACCTGATTTAGATTGGCACAGAAAGACTTCTTGTTGCTGTTTCCCTCTGCAAATAATCCCATCTTCCTGCAGACATTCCTTTTATTAATTCAGCTGTTTCCCAAAGTCACCTTCTCCTCTCTGTCTGCTGGTTGGGTTCTTCCAGTATAAAAAAATAAACTTTAAAGTGTCGTGAGTTTATAGTTTGTGGTTGGCTCATGTGGCTGCATTTGTGTAAAAGCAAAGGTGCAGCACCTGGTGGAGTGGCCAGGACACTAAATGTCTGTTAAATCCCACCCCAGGGGAGCTGGGCTGTGAGCTTGATGATTTTGGAGGTTTTTCCCAGCCTTAATTATTCTGTAATTGTCTCATCCCCCACCTGCCAGCTCCACCCTTCTGCCTTGGCCTTGAACACCCACCTGGTACGTGCAAAGTTGGTTTTTCAGGTGGGATTTTGGGGCTTGAAAGGTGCAGGATGACTTTGTTGAGCACACAGCCTTTTTTTTTTTTTTTTTTTTTGGATAAACTGAAGAGTCTCTTCCCCAGCTTTAAAAAGAATAATTCAGCTCTGTGAATGTTTGGGTTTTCCATCTGACCCCGAAGTTAGGGAAATCCTTCCTGTGGGAGCTGAAAGCAGGAGCTGCACATCCCAACATCATCCCAGCAGCAGGATGCTCTTCCCTGGCATTTTAAGCTCTTCACTGACAGCTCATCAGGCACCACGAGCTGAACATTTGAGCATTTTGAAGGCAGAGCTAACAGGAGAAGCAGCATCTTTGCACGGTGTCATTAGGAGATGACATTTCCAAAAGGGAGTCAAAGACTTATTAAAATTTGATGTGAGCTTCAGGAGCCTCTCTAAAGTGAATCATTCCCCACTTCCAGCCAGGCTTTGTGCTGACTCCCAGGCTGGCATCATCCTCTGAATTCCAGGAGTTTTGTGAATTCACGATTACAGAGCATCAGGAATTCAAGGACCAGCACGATTTGGGTGGGAACATTAAAAATTCCTGCCTGGAATTGTTCTGGCCCACCAGTGAGAGCAGAGCTGCTGGTTGCTGGTGGAGGGGAAAGCAATTAGAGGAGAGGCTGCTGCTCAGAGCTTCTGCTCTTGCTTGTTGCAGGTTGCAAACATGCTGAGAGCTGTTTATCTGAGCAGAGACTTACTAAAGGGAGTGATATTCATACATTTGGGTCAGTGGCAATTTTATGTAGAGCTGCGAAGTGGTGCTGGTTTGGGTTGTTTTTTTTTTTCTTGCCTCCCTGGAAACATGGGCTGGAGAAAAAAACAAATTGCTGCAAAGAGAAGCAGCTGCCAGGGAGGTCAAAGAGTAATTTCTGTGGCCAGATATGATCAAGTGGTGTTGAGAAAGAGGTGGATAAGGAAGGAAATTGTGCAGTGCCTTTGTTTCCAGAAGAAGGGCTGATTAAGATGTCAGCTTGTTCTGCTTCCATCTTCATTTATTAAATTGTCAGCTTCTATCTGTCCCGCGGGATCTCCCCGTAGTGAATCTGCTCTACAGAGGGAGATTTCTGGAGCTGGGTTTGATATTTCAGACTCAGCTTCCCATTGAAATTGTACTGATTTCAGGGCCTTAAAAATGGGGATAAAAAGCAGCACGTTTGATCTCAGCCTTTGTCATTCATCACACAGGATTTTTTCGGCCAAAGCTTCGAGATCAATCCTTCGGTTTCACATTCCATCAGTGTCCTGTAAAACGCATCTCTCAACTTTCAAGTGACTTTGGCTTCCCTTCAGGCACTTCAGGCTGGCTCAGGACCCTGAATGGAGGAAGTTTTGGTTGTCACTGGAGCCTTTCCTCCTTCTCCAGGCCAACCTGGACCCACTCTTGGAGGTGTTGGGTCATAGGTTGGACTTGATGATCTCCAAGATCTTTTCCAGCCTAATTCATTCTGTGATTCATCCTGTGATTGTCCAGTGATTTTCCAAGGGGAAAAGTAGGGAAATGATGCCTTAAGTTTGAGCTTTCATGTATTTCAGACTCTGTGCTGCCCAGGGGTGCAGTTCTGAGCTCACACTCAGTGTCACTCAGCTCTGCACACAGCAGGGACACAAAACAAATCCTTTTCCTGCTGCACACCAAGGACAACTTTCAGCCCAAAAGCACAAACAAGGGTGGGCTGAAGGGAGAAAACAAGGATTGGACTTCATAACGTGAAGCTGTAATTAGACAATTAAATCCCAATATGCAAATGGACCAAAACTTATAAAAGTGTGAGACCTCGTGACCAGTCAGCCATTGTGTGACCATTTTGTGTCCATTTTGTGACTATTTTGGGTCCCCCTTGGGTGTAGCCCTGGCCAGGCTCTTGTCCTGCCCAAGATGAATCCTGGAGGCCTTTCAATAAATATCTGCTTTATTCTCCAGCTCTGTCCAGTCTCTGTTCCAGGTCAGCCTTCCCAAGGCATCAGCCACCCCAGCCCACTTTGCCCAAAATCAGCCCAGCCCCACTGTGCTCTCGTGGTGCACCCTGTGATCATTTTCTGTGTGGGAGGGCCTTGCACAGATCAGAAATCTCTTATCAGACAGTAATTCAACACCAAATGCCCGGGCCTTGCTGCACTCCAGGTGTCAACAACCACCCTTGGCCTGAAGGGGAGATCCCTTGGCTTCCTTCCAGCTGACCTGATGATTCCTTCCAAGGTGAGATCACACCAAAAGCATGTAAAGCCTAATGAAAACAGCACCTGGATTTGTGAAAAAGGTGCAAAAGCTCATTTAGTTGATTGAAGAGTCTTCAGTTTGCAAACACCCTTATTGCACTTCAACACAGGCCTCGCCCAGGCCCACCCTCTGGAAATAAAAACCCTAATTTGTCTTCCCTGCCCCCTGAGGCAGTGGTGGAACCTGACTGGTGCCAGAGGCTTCCCAGAGCTGCAGCAGAGCCTGCTCAAAGTCACAGCATCCTTGAGCTTTCACTGCCTCCCTGTTATTATTGCTGCTGTTATTAGACTTTGTAATGCACTCAGCTCCCAAGTGCTCCCTGCTATTGCTGAGATTACACAATCCTTCAAGGAATTTTAAAGACAGCTGTTTTGTGCATGCTCCAAAGGAGCAGGGAGGGGGAGAAGCTGCTTTTTTTGCACCGACAGGCAGCGTTGCTGTACAGAACTGAAGTGTGGGTGATGGAGAAAAGACCTGCAAGATCTCCAGTGTACAGCAGGAGAAGGGAGGGGGCAGCTCTTCCCAGAAAACCTGTCCTGCATGGCACAGCTGGGACTTGGAGAATGAGAATCCTTTGGGAATGAGATTTTCTTCAGCTCAGTAAGCAGGGTGGAGAGTGCAGAGCCTCACAAATGTGGCCAGAGAGGTCTCAAAAGGTCAAGTGGTCCATGGTGGTCCCATCTCACCACAGCATCTCACTTCACAGAATGAGAGAATCATTGAGGCTGGAAAAGAACAAGATTATCAAACCAAACCATTCCCTGATAAATACACATCATTGATGGAGGCTGGAAAGGGGATGGAGTAGAAAGTGGTGGAAGAAAGGAATTAAGTAATTATAATAAAGAAATTATTTTAGCTACAGAGTTTGAAGAGAAGGGGATGAAAGACTTTTATATTTGCAAAGCTCCTTGTTTTGCTTTCCATTTGAGAAATGTGCTGTAACCTGAATTGTGCAACAGGATGTGGTGTTGGTGATGTACTGTACTGTACTGTAAACATTTTTTAATTGATTTTTATTCCCAGGGGCCAGGGAGTTTATAACATCTGAATGTTCCCTGTCTGTCTCAAGCACTACTTCCCTAATTTCTCCCAGGAGTTTTCCTTGAGGTCAAGTCTGGGCTTGGACAGGCTGGGATACTTTTGCTGCATTTGCTTTTGGAAGGGATTAACAGAGCAGCACCCCAAATTTCTGTGTATTCATGGAATCTAAAGGTTCAGAACGATTTTCACAGCTGAGATATTCCAAGAGGAGTTGATGTGAGCAGAAAAAAACCCAAGCAAACCCCATAAGAGAAACAGTCATCTAACGCAATATTAAAATAATTCTGTGAAATATTGAAGACTCATTTCATTTTCTCTAATTGGGTGGTTTATTTACACATGAGGTTAATTAACACAGCACAAAGGGGGTGCCAGGAACCCATGGTGGGCTCAGGTGGGGTTTTCACCAGCCCAGGGTGAGGAATGACCCTCAAAAGATCCTTTAAAGCCCCACTTGGAGGGTGGTGGAGGTGAAATAACCAAGGACAGAACAGCAGCAACCAGCCCTACCCGAGGAAGATGATGAGAAATCTGAGCCACAGGTAGGGAAAAATCTGTCTCAATCAAGTTGTGTCTGCTGGGATTGGTGTGGGAAGGTGCTCGGGGAGGGGAGTGGAGCAGCAGATGTTGGATGCAGGGGTTGAGGGAAGCAGAACCAGCCCAGCTGTGCAGTCATGGCCCCGTGAGGGGGAGGAAGCTCAGAGTCCTGCAGAGGGTGACAGCAGCTGATTTTGTCACCAGAAGTGACAGCCAGGCTGAGCACAGGGAAACCCTGGGCCAGGAGGGCAGCTGGGGGTGTCACTCCAGTGAGGGGCTGCTCTTATCCCGTTTTCAGGGAATTCTGAGGGGCTGATGTGAGTGTAACTCCACTGAAGGGATTCTCTTACCCCATTTTCAGGGAATTGTGAGATGTTGCTGTTATCCCATTTTATGGGAATTCTGGGGAGCTGCTCTTATCCCACTTTCAGGGAATTCTGAGGGGCTGCTGTTATCCCATTTTAGAGGGATTCTGAGATGCTGCTGTTATCCCATTTTCAGGGAATTCTGGGGAGCTGCTCTTATCCTGTTTTCAGGGAATTTTGAGGGGCTACTGTGAGTGTAACTCCAGTGAAGGGCTGCTGTAATCCCATTTTAAGGGAATTCTGAGCGGGTAATCCTGTTTTCAGGGAATTTTGAGGGGCTGATGTGAGTGTAACTCCACTGAAGGGATTCTCTTATCCCATTTTCAGGGAATTCTGAGATGTTGCTGTTATCCCGTTTTATGGGAATTCTGAGGGGCCACTGTTATCCCATTTTCAGGGAATTCTGAGCAGGTGCTGCTCCCTCCAGCTGGGATTGTGGTGAGGGTGGAGAAGGGATGGACCCCCTGTGACAAGAGCTAAAACACAAGAATTGGGACTCACTATCACAAGAGGTGACAGCCAGAGGTAGAACACAGAAATTTAAATTGGAATCTTTCTAAGAATGATGTTTTTAATCATGGATGTGGTGAGAGACGAGATGATGCTGTGGGTTCACCTCCTTAGGAAGGGGTTAAGGATATCCAGAGGGGCTGGAACACGTTGGTTTGGCAATTCTGGTGGAATAAGTTAAATTGTTTTATTGGGCCTGATGTCTGAGGACAATCAGAGAGAAGAAAGGAACCAAACCCATCCCTCTGGCTTGCTGCCAAACAACCTGAACGCTGCCAGAGTGGGATAATAACACCAATTGGCTCATTGTCTTCTTTCAAAAGCCATTTCCATTCATCCTGTCCCCTCATTGTTCCCTGAGCCAGCTTCCCATCGCTGTGTTTGGGCTGCTCAGATGAATTCTGGGCTGCTCCTGCTTTTTCAGCTCGTGGTTGGAATCTCAGCCTGGAGCACCTGGGAGTCAGAGCAGCCCTGGAAAAGAGCAGCAGCACGGGGATGGTTTTGTAAGCAGGGCTTTGCTAACGAGGGAAGCCGCAGTAAATAATAAAAAGGAAAACACAAAGCCATGATTGGAGGTGAGGCTCAAACAGGGGTGATCCAAGGGAGAACCATGGAGCACAGCCTGGGGGTGAGGAGCTGGGCAAAACTCCTCTTTACCATCCTAAAAGTTGCCTTGGAGCTGCTGCTGCTGTTTCAGGGGATGTTCAAACCCTCAGCTCGTCATCTTTTGCCTGAACCACAACTAATGGGAACAGCAAAACGTGTGGTGGAGGGATTCTGATTAGACCCCTCTCACTTTTGATGATCCAGTATTAATTTTTACAGCCTTCCCAACCTGAGGTTCGATTTCACTTCTTGTGCTGTGCAAGAATCAATAGTTATTCTTTAGATGTCTAGATAGTTATTTCTTTAGATGTTGAGTAGAAAATAATTGTCTGCGTGTTGTTTGAAATTGCTGTGTGCCTGAAATGATCAGGAATGACCCCCTGGAGGGTTGGTTCAGGAAGGTTTGAATCATCCACTTTGAATCAACACCCTCTGTGCGACCTACAGAGATGAACAAAGGCTTATCTTACATCTTAAATATTTACAGTAAAGACCAAACCATGGCTAATGTCTCAACCTGACAGGTTTTGACACAATGAAGTTAAAGATGGCTCTGATATCGGGGTTATGTGGTTGCTTAAAGCCCATCAAAGCCACTATTAAATGTTCCTGGACCCAGAATGGATGTTCTGGACCCAGAATTGATGTTCTGGACCCAGAATTGATGTTTTGGTCAAATTTGGCTTCAGGATTGGTCAATGCTACTAATAGCTTATAGATAAATTAATCTGAACCTGCTGCTTTTCACAGAATTTTGTGGTGCTTGACTATTCCTGCACTGCTCTGATGCCTATGCTCCCCTCCAGTCTGCAAATAGCCATTTATAAATTTGGGATATGGAATGACTCAGTTCATTATTAAAGGATACTGAACCTCAGAGACTGCAGATAATTACTTTTGCATACTATTAAAAGTGTTCGTAAAAATTGACATTATTTTAAGGCTCGACGAGAGGTACACGACTAAAATAGCATTAAAATTTTATTTTTTTCCCCTCTCTCCAAATCCAATGACATTTAAAATATGACATTTGGAAGGCAGAACCTCTAATATCCAATAATGCCAGGCATGTGTGTGTGTGTGTGTGTGGCCATATTTCTTTGCTGGCTGCAGACAAATGGTTGTCAATGTCACCTTCAGCACCTGCCATCACTTATCAGCAGCTCTGAAACCCTGCTTGGGAAAGTTTTGGAGCATTTTATAGCCACCAGGAAAGTCAATTAATTAGGCTGGGCTGCCACACGAGCGCTGCAATTATTTCACCATTCCCTTTGATTTTCTGTTGACCAGAAATTTCCAGGCAACTCTTGGAGGCCAATTAAGAAGTTGTAGGATTGCAGATCCCATTCCCGTGGACTTTAGGCTTGGGATTTGCTGTGTGCAACTTTGATTTGTTCATCTGCTTTGTTTTTTGCTGCAAATGCTGCCATCTGCATTGCTCTTCAAGGAAATCCCTTCTTTTGAGGGCTCTTCCTTTCAAATTTAGCACACAAAGTTGGAGGTACAAAGAATCATTTGGGAGTGGATTCAGAATCAAGCTTTGCTGACTTCTTAGTTTAAAAATACTTCTCCTAAATATCCAGCCGTAAAAATTTAGGCTTTACAGTGTTTAGCCTTTTTTACCTCTTTTCATCAGATATCTGCAATCATGGAAGGAGTGGATGTGGCACTTTCTGATGTGGTTTAGTGGGTTGGTCAAAGGTTGGACTTGACAGTCTTGGAGGTCTTTTCCCACCATAACAATTCCAAGATTCTCTAATAACACCCAAGATTCTCTAATCACCCCTAGTGGTTTAGAACTCTAAAATTCTAGTTAGCATTTAGTCAGGGTCCCATTCAACAAAAATGCATCCTGCAACAATGATTATTCAAACAACATTAATTTTAACCTGTTCCAGATCTGGAACTCCTAAAGAACACCTAAATAATACTGAATATTTTTCAATTCCCACAGCTAAGGAAGTATGGCAGGAAAGTGTTCCAGCCTCTTGGAGTTTTTGTTTTCACCAATCTGTCCAACAGAGTTAAGTGCATACGGTTCAGAGAGAGAATTCTTGAGAGACAAGTGAAAGATAAAAATTTCTGGGCTTGGATTTCCACTGAATAGCAAATGAATTTGGGGACTGGATAAGATGGGGCATGGAACTGGTCTCCATCTGCACTGTCTGACCCAAATTAGATGAGAAATCAGTGGGCTGTCAGGAGTGAATCACACTGGATGTACCTAATAATAAACTGAGTCCTGACAGGCAGAGGGGGAGAGGGTTTTGATGCCTTTTTCTGGGGCTACCTAAAAACAGAGGCCAGACAGAGTTAAGGGAATAAAAAGCAGTTCTGTTTATTGAGGGGCCTCCAGGTACATTCAGGGCAGACAAAGCCCCCCAGGGCCTACACCCAAAATGGACCCTGGGTCAGGGGTTTGCACACTTTGATCACTTTGGGCCATTTGCACATTGGGGGCTCATCTCCCAATTACAGCTTCAGCTAATGAAGTAATTTACCCCAAGTTCTACCCACCAACCCACTTTTGTTTCCATCTCTGGGGCCTGAGGCAGTGAGGTGTCCTTGGTCCCCAGGCCTGGAGAGGAATTGTTGTGTCTGCCCAAAATGGGGCAGCAGCAGCTGACACTGTGTGTGGAGTTTGGAGTCACACACTAAAGAACAGCAGGAGTACAAATGTATAGAAAATAGAAAAGCTCAAATCTTAAGGCATCAGTTTCAGATCTGAAATGCTAAAAGGACACAGGAGAGGAGGGAGATGGTCACATGGAGACTGTTCTGAGGAGCTGGGCTGAAATCAGCCCAAGGACAGAACTGGCATTCCTGGTAAAGGATTACCCAGATTTTAGACCTTGTGTGGCTGAATGCTGCTATTTTTGATTTGGTTTGCAGTTGTGTTCATTCTCCAATCCAGGTTCTGAGGACATTCCAGGCAGTGTCTGAGCTGACTCCAGCTGAGCGCTCCCCTGAGCAGGAGCCACGGGCAGCTGTGGGATCCATCCAGGAGCTCCAGGGACAAATCCCATGGAAGAACCACCACTGCTCCTGTGAGATGACAGCCCTCACTCCATGGATTTACCACATTTCCCCTCCTCTGTGCCTGCTCCATCCCTCTGGATCCACACGCTCTGGTTTGCCAAGTGCTCAATTACTGTTAAAGCACCTCTCTAAAGGCTTGGATTATTTAAAAATTCCCCTGGGGTGGGGTCCTATCCATCAAATCCTCTGCCATTCCCAATCCCAGTATCCCCTGCCACACAAATCCAGTAGGAACAGCCTGCTGCAAATCTCCCAGGGAGGAATTCCTACTCTCCAGGAGCAAACAGGCTGGGTTATTTCAGCGCTGTTGTCAATAGGTGGCAATAATCTCCTTCCCTGCAGCTCCTTAATGAATGTTTACACTTTTCCACCTCCCCGGCTGGAAATTTTCTCTCAGAGTCTCCAGTTATTTATATCTGCAAAGTTCTGCATTTCCCCCATTATAATTTTTCATGTCACCACAGGCCAGTGACGGGGGAGGCATGGCACGACATTACTTTATTAAAGCCGACACTTCACCTTGGATCAGATGAGTTTTCATCTGCTGCATTTGCAGCCAAAAGTCGTTAGCATTCCGCTCCTGCCCTGCCATCCACCAACGTGCTCCCAAGTATTTGCAGGAAATCAGAGTTATGAAGTGGTCAGAGGGCTCCAAGGAAGGGAATGTGACGCTCCAGGTTGGCTGAGGTGTTCAGAGCGTGGAGGAGTCGCAGCAGCATGGCCAGGGACACCCAGGATTTGCTCTCCTGTCACTGCTCCCCTCTCTGCTCCTGATTTATCTGGGATCAATCCCAAGCCTTTAGAAACATGTGTTGTTTTATCCCCTGCTTTATCAAATAGGGGTGATGACATTAAGGTTCCTTTCAAATTCACCACCGTTGAAGTTCACGGAGTGGAAAAGCATCTTTTGATTTGTTGAATGTGTGGAAACCCCCTCACACCAACCAGGAGTCTGGAAGTCATTCAGGCAAATCTCAGAATGAACCAGGGTGGCCACTGCCAAGTGCTTTTTGCACTGGTTAATCTGCTTTTCCTCAGGCTGGGTTTGTTTTTTTTTTTTAATCTCATAACAGATGAGAACACGATTTTCCTGCCATTTTTGTCCTGTTTCATCTTGACAGCCGTGGCTGTGCAATATTAGCAGTTACTCATGAAACACTTCCCTACGCAGGGTTTGGGAGCATTTTAATGTCACATTCACATCACACTCACAAAAGGTTCAGCTGCTAAAGTTGGTATGTGACAGTCACTAATATTTTCCTGAAGGTTTTTTGATGTGAAAAACCAGGATGTTGCTCACACTCCACAGGAATAGATTCCATATATTAGAATTATATTAGAGATTATTGTTATCTATTAATTATTATTAGAAAAATAATTTCATATTTTTGAATTATGGAATCATTAGGATTGGAAGAACACTCTGAGATCATCAAGAGTTGAGACCATAAATATATAAACAATATAAATATAAAGAGAATAAAGTTACCTTGAGATTTGGGATCCTGAAATTTGGGAATGGGGACCAAGGCCAAGGTACCATTACAAAATGCACATCACACTGGCTGTAGTTCTCACGTTTTTATTAATTTTATTTTATTTCCACCTCAGCCTCTCCCCACCCTCACAGGAAGGAATTCCTTCCTCACATCCAACCTCATTCCTTCCAGTTCAGCTCATTCATCATTATCAACCATCTTTCTAACATCCAATCTGAACCATTTTATTTCTCCCCACCACTGGTCCTGCTGAAGGTGACCTGGAGCAGATGCCCCAAATCAACCCACGGGCTCATAATTAATATTTTAACAAACTACATCCTGGGCCTCCATCCCTGAGCAGCTGGAAATGCTTGGAGGGGGGAAAACAGTCAGGGGGAAGCAGCTGCTGGGGTTTAGGAAAGCAGGACCAGAGGTTGGGGGTTTCCTTGTCCCAAAGGAAGGAAAATATTTCCTCCTGGGAGTGAGGAATTCAACCGTTTATCTTCTCTTCTTCAGCCCATCCAACAGCTGGAACCAAGGAAAGAAATCTCCTGTCCACTGTGCAAGAGGTAAGACTTGTGCTAAGGATGCTCTTTGGTTCTGTACAGCTTACATTGGAAAATACTAGAAAAATATTAGACAATAGAGGAAAAAACTATTTCTTTTCCTTTCCATCTAGAGGGGGTATAAACAATCCACTGAATTTGGGGGTTTTGTTTTTTTTTCTTTAGCTGTTGCAAATCTTTGACTTCTTAAACCTCTTGCTTTTATGATGTATGTCTGTTGGAGAACTCATGTTAGAGATCTGATTTAACACATCATTTGTCTTCCAAGTGGTTTTTTTCAGGCTTTGAAAAATCTAATCCACCCTGGGGGTTTTTTTCTTTGTTTTTTCTTTTTTTTTTTTTTTAAACATATTTAATTTGTCCTCTTCTCTTCTCAGGCCTGCCAATATTTAATTCTCAGAGTCTTAAATAATTTCAGGGTGCAACTCTTGCCTCTTACTAAGGAAGAACATAACAAGCTCCCAGACTGAGGCAGGCAGGGGCAATGAGTAATGCCCAGACGAGGCAGATGCTGTGTTTGGCTCCTGAAGAATTTTCTCCAGCAATAAAATGCTCATTTCTTCCTTGCCAAGACCCCAAAACTCTGCTGCTTAGAGGTCCCACAGCTCTCAAGGCTCTGGGTTCATCCTTTCCTCTCCTCCTGTTGACTCTGTCTGCAGGAGCAGCAGAAGGATGTTCCAATTACCCCGTTCAAATCAAACCTCCTTGGCAAGGGACAAAGGGAACAGGCTCTGAAAGCTGCTGAGGATGGGCACAACAAAGCCCCAAAATTCAAGGGATTCACCCTCTTTATTCTCCATCACTCGGGGCAATTCATCACTCTAAGGAATCCCAAGGAAATTATCGTAGTGCTTGTTTGGAAGGTGCCTCGTTCTGAACATAAATTCGTGGTTATTCACATGGAAATAGTTGATATCCAAATATTTCCCTAATTTGGTCAGACCTATTAACATGCTGCAGCCAAAAAACCACATCTATGGAACAGGCATCACTTGTATAACTCTGCTTAACCCAGCCAGGAGCTTTATTAACTTATTTATTCTCTTCAGGAGGCATTAATGTGCTTTCTTTATATTCTTCTGCTTGGTGAAACAGAATTTTAAAACCACACAATTTCACCAGCTAATCAAAAGTGTCGGGTTTTTCTTCCCTTTGAGCTGGTAAAGGAAAATATTGACTGAACAAAATATTGCTGCCTCTTACCACCCTGTTTATTAGGATATATGGCCTTCAGTACAACGGTGTTAAATTAAATGAAGTTAAATTAATTCTCCCCAAAACTTGGAGTTGCTCGGTGTGAGGGGGCAATAAAGGATATATGGCCTTCAGTAGAACAGTGCTAAATTAAATTAAGTTAAATTAATTCTCCCCAAAACTTCAAGCTGCTGGGTGTGAGGGGGCAATAACCAGGAGCTGGGCTGCTTGGTGTGAGGGGGCAATAAGGGAGATAAGGCCTTCAGTAGAATGGTGCTAAATTACATTAATTTAAATTAATTCTCCCCAAAACTTGGAGTTGCTCAGTGTGAGGGGGCAATAAGGGATATATGGCCTTCAGTAGAATGGTGCTAAATTACATTAATTTAAATTAATTCTCCCCAAAACTTGGAGTTGCTCAGTGTGAGGGGGCAATAAGGGATATATGGCCTTCAGTAGAACGGTGCTAAATTAAATTAATTTAAATTATTTCTCCCCAAAACTTGGAGCTGCTGGGTGTGAGGGGGCAATAACCAGGAGCTGGGCTGTTCTCCAGGAATTCCTGGGAGCTCAGGGAATGAGCAGTGACAGGAGCCAGCCCTGGGATCCCAGCAAGGAGCAGGAATTCACACTTTGTGAGGCACTGCCTTTCCCAGCTCCTCATTCCAAAGTGGCTGGGGATGGACGCTTCACACTGAAATCTTTAACTATTTAAATGCTTCATTCAGGCAGCTTTTTCCTTTCCCCACCCACTATTACCCGTGTTTTAAAGGGAATCTGTGTTTTGATCGATGGAAACTGCCAGCCTTATACCAACGGATCAAATGGAGGAACTTCTTGAGCATTAGTAGAGCGTTGTTCCATGTCACTTCAATTTAAATATTGATTATGCAGCTATTGGAGCACCAAAACCCATAAAACCTGGATATAGGGTGAGTGCATCCACCACTAGTGGTTAAGAATAAGGGGATTGGAAGGCAGAGCTTTAAAAAACCTATAAAAATCAATTATTACACTGATTTAATCCTCACATTTAACAAAATGTTCTGCACCAGGGAGCCCCAGCCCTGTGCTGAGGTGTTCTGATAAACAAGTGTGATGCTGGTGAGGGTGATTTTGGCGTGTAACCGAGTTGATTTCCCATTTAGAAATGCCTTTCCCAAGCCGTGCTGTAGGACTCGGTGGAGCTGAAATGATGCACACCACGAGTAACTGCAGTGAGAAAACTGGGGGGAAAAACATCCCACCTTCCCTGGGGGTTTGGAGTGCAATTTCTGACTCTTCTGCCTCGGCAAGAAATACCCTGCTGTGTGAAATCAGAGAGGGTCATCTCTTCTTCCAGGCCAGCAGCTCCCAGTGCCTGAATAATCTCTTGGGCAGTACAAGTTCCCTGGGACTGCTGTTTATCCCTTTGGGATTTTACCTGATGGACGCTGAAGCAGGGTACAACTCTTAATTTTCCTTAATTGGTTTGTTAAATTGAGAGTGGATCCCAGGTCTGAAGCTGTAATCACAG
>JANPWX010000717.1:260175-282558 GCA_024734555.1 Trochalopteron elliotii | reverse complement strand
TCCACTTTTTAAGATTTTTTTTTGGAAGATTACACTGTGATTTCACTTATTCTTGACATTAACATATATAATAATGTTTAGAAATAATTATGAGTTCGTATTTAGATATAATGATGAATAATTATTAATTAATAATTGATATTATTAACATTTCCAGAGCCATTGGACTGTATCCCTTGTGCCTCTCACTAAAAGAGGGGGACGATGGTGGCTCTTCCAAGGCTGGCTTTGTGCTCCTCAGAGCTCCTCATCCCACAGGGAACAAAAATCCTCCTCTTTCCCTCCTACCATCAAGAATCTGGCTCCAATCTGGTCAGTTCTGGTTCCTCTTGAACAAAAGGTTAATTCTGAGCACTTCAGTTTCTACCAGGAGTTCTGGGGTCTGTCTATTTTCACTTTAGCAGAGCAAACTCTGCTCTGTGAGAGAGCTCCAAAGGGCCTGGTCAGAAAACACTGCTGGTGTTAAACACCTTTGAGTAAACAGCTGAAACAATTGGAAATGTCAGTTTTAAAGTTTCCTACTTAATAGAGGGAGTCAATCAGTCCAGCAGAGGAGAATGTTCCAGAAAAACACCGAGATCCAGCTGCTGCAGAGGGTCAGGGACAACCTTTTAAGGATAAAAAATGCATCTTTTGAGGAGGTTTGGGTTTTTCTATAAAAGTTCTTGGGCTCACTCTTGGCATGGAAATGTGGGAATGTGTCTGAGAGCTTTGGCTCCTAAACACCAGATAACCACCACAGTTTCACACCACTCAGAGGTTTTTTTAGTTGTGGATCGTGATTATTCATCATAATAGCCTTCATAATTTTATCTAAACATTATTATATATGTTAAAGTCAAGAATAAGTGAAATCACAGTGTTACCTTAGGAAGAAAAAAAAAAAGTAGAATTTTTACTTTGTGAATCACTACCAAGACTGGAAAAAGGGGAGAAATATCCCAGAAACCAAAGAAACTAAACTGCATTTGGAGTTCATTGAATTCTTGGCAATTTCAGGTCATCCAGAAGTGTTGAAAGGGAGTTTTTTCAAGCTAAACCAGCTGCATGTAACTATGTAAAAAATGAGCCTTGAGTGTATTTTAAAGGGTTGAAAAGTAATTAACAAGTGGCCTGATTGAGGGTGATGTTAAATTCTGTTTGTTTTCGTTTCATGCAGTGGCTGACATATTAAAATACTGTCTGGTTTATTGAAAATAACATTCAATACAGAAAAAAATTCTGACTTTTTTTTTTTTTTTCCTTTCCAGGTGCTCCTTCTGCAAGGGCCTTGTCTCCTCTGTCATCTCTGCTGCTTTTGGGAGCTCAGGTGAAGAAGGCTCAGCCTGAGCCATGAAGAAATAAACATTTGCAGTGCCCAAAGGACACACCACGAGGGGGAAAACTGTGGTTGAGTGTCAGATCCCTGAGGGTGCTGACAGATGTGGAAATGCAGGAATTGCCTGCTCCTGTCCATACAGGAGAAGGGCAAGGGCCAGCCAGGGAGGTTTTTCTCCTTGCATTGATCCCACAGCTGGGAGTCAGCAGGAAAATAAAAAAACATCTCCTCTCCCAGGCTCTCCTGAGCCCTGCTGTAGGTCAGGCCCTGCTTCAGCCCCAAACAGAGCAGCACAATATTTATGGACACTCATGGAAGGAATGGATAATTATTTCTCAGCCCTGCTGTAGTATTTATAAGCCCTTCTCCAGGAAATGTAATGAAAATGGAGAAAAATGTTACTGCAAAGCAGCTGTGAAATCCCATTTGCAGGTGTAGCTGCTCAGAATTTTTGCTTGATGATTCTGTTGCAGGAGTAGCCTCTCCTGTACCCTGCCTGGTGACCTTTCTCTGCAGCATGAACTTTACAGTGCTCACCTCCCTGCCAGGCTAATAAGGAAATAGATACCGAAAATCCCCACTTGTAAATTCCTCCTGTATTCCTGTTTTATCCTCTGTCCTCAAAAATGACATTTCACCATCCATGTTAGGGGAAATATCTTAATTTTTGTTCTGCTTTGAAAAGGCAGGTATCTGCTAAGGAAGGCAGGAGCCTTCCTTGAAATGGAAAATATAAAGAATGTATTTATATATATATATATATGTAAGAATTCTATATATAGAGAATATATATATCCTATATATAAAATGTATAAGAATTATTATAATTTTGAAATTAAGGTTCTCTAGGCAAAGATATGGGAATAGGAATAATGGTTCTTTACGGACCTTGGAGCCTTCTGCTTCCACACGTTTGGAACCCGCAGAGCTCAGCAAATCCCGCTTTAAAATGTGAATTTCCAGTCGGAAATTCCTGGGGTCACGGGGCTGGCTACAGCAGGGGCTTTACTAATGGCTAATTAATTGAACAAACACATTCACCGTTGATAGGCAGAGGGAGAGAGTGGCTGGCACGAATAACAATTAAAGGCAAATTATCAGCCCCAGCTCTGAGCAAACCCGAATTGAGAAACACTGATTTAATCTCTGCTGAGAGCCACCCGGGCACAAAACTGCTGGGGAAACTTCTGTGCTGCCAAATTAAGGAACAATTCCAAGTTGGGTTTCTTCCTGTTTTTCTTATTTTTCTCTAATCCTTGTTTTAAGACCAAAGCAACCCCCTCACCACTATCAGTTACCTTGCCACAGGAAGATGCTTTGTGATTATCATGCATCCCTCATGTTTATTTAGCTCAATAAACAACACAAAGGCAGCTTGTAGGAAATGAATCCTCCCTGCATTATCTTGTTATCTGTATTTCCTCTGGAAGAAAGAGTGCTGGAATTGTTCTGTTTGCATTTTGAATTATAAGATAAATCAGCTCGCAAGAGGAAAATAATTGGCTTCCCCACACGGCTGAGTCTCACCTTTCCAGGTTCTGTGTTTAGGCTGCAGTACTCAGGGCAAATACTAAATTTCCCTGGTGTTAAAAGCTGACTTTAGCTGGGAATTTATCAGCTCTTTCAAGAATAAAACCAGATCTTGAAGAACAGAGTAGTAAAAATGCCCATGTGAAGCTTCCCCTGCTGAAACAAGGCACTGCTGTCACATTTTTTGTCATTTGGCTCATTCCTAAGCAAAACACCAAAGTCCTCTCAGCAGCAAAGCCACCAAGGGTGGTGGAGAGAAATCTTCACACCACAGCACGACAAGAGCTTGGTCCTTTTAAAAAAGTGCTTTAATTGTCTCAAAACTTGAAACTCTTTAGAGAAGAAAGGGATGGGCAAATATTGAAATGATCCCATCCCTGGCTGGGGGCTGTGCTGCTTGTCAGGAGTGGAGAGGAGATGAGCTCAGATGTTTGGATGTTTCCAGTGGAGGAAGATGCTGATTTGGGAGGGTTTATTAGTTTCTCAGGGAGGTGGGTTAAGACAGACATTTTCTGTAGGAAAAAATGCTCAGGGAAGCCATTTAAGGTGTTTTTTTTTTGAAGCAGAAGAACTCTCCGTGGCTTTCTGAGATTTTTCAGTGGAACACCAACTCGCTTTTTTATTATTGAACCTGAGGGTTTGATGAATTCTGGGTTCTGTCTTCTTAAGCCTTTGCCTTGGGAGGGAAGCTGAAAGCACTTTTTTTTTTCCAAAGTTCCTCTCCAGCTCTCTTGGAGTCCTTTTAGGCACTGGAAGAGGCTCAAAAACCTCCTTGAAACCCTCTCTTGTCCAGGTAAACATTCCCAGCTCTCCCAGAGCAGAGGCAGAACAGAAACTGAACCAGTTCCTCAAGACTCAGCACTTATTAATTAGAAGATGAGGTAAATAATTGCTGCACCGTGAAGGTTTGGACACAGATAAACGTGTAAAGGTGCCAAGAATAAACTAATTGAAACAGAATTACATCAAACATTTGCTTCATATCAAGTTGGGCTCAGTGTTTGTTTTTTGTGAGCCCTGGCAGAGGAGATGTTGAATATCTGAGCAACTGCTTGCAGGGAAACACTGGGACCAATAAAGGATCTGAGCCTCCAAGTGCCTTAGCACTTCAAAATGTCATTAAAAGTCACTCCACAAGATAAGGACTAAATATATATTCTGGCTCTGCACCCCAGCTTGCTGCGGGATGCACATGGAGCTGTGCATTTGTAACATCCTACACCTCAAACCAGGGGGGCAGTGCTGGTTTGCACTTGGAATTTGGGAATACCCCGAGCTGGAAGGGACCCACCAGGCCCTGCAGAGACACCCCAACAACCCCACCCTGTGCCTGAGAGCTTTGTCCAAACGTTTCTTGAGCTGTGGCATCCTTGGTGCCTACTTCACTCCCAATTTTTAGGAAAAAACGTGTTTCTTTTAACCATTTTTCCCAGCTGTGCCCGCCTATTTCCAAGTGCAGGGAGGTTTCTGGCTACTGCAAGCACTGCAAAATAACCCTGCAGGAGCTGGGCAGCACCTTGGGATCGCCCTTTCTTGGCTGAGAACACTTTGATCCTGATCTGATCCTGATCTGCTCAACTTTGATCCTTATCTGGAGCTCGGATTTAATCTTTTCAGCGGGGCTCCCAGAGGACTGGAGCTCCAGGGGTTTGTGGCAACAGCTCCAACATTCTGTGTGTAAATTCCTGTTTGTGCTGAGATTATCCCGGTGGATTCGTGCTCTGCAGATCTGATTTATCTGAATGCACAGGGGTGGAGTCTGTGGGTAAACTGAAGCACCCCTGGGTGAGGTCTGTCCTTGGGGCTCCTCTCTCCCTCATCCCAGGGTGGGATTGACTCGGTGAGAGGGAGAATCCAACCCCTTCCCAGCTCCCTTCCCTTCCCTGGACACGCTCCAGCCCCTCATGGGGAAGCCCAAAAACCAGTGCCCACTTCTTTTGGCCATTAACTGCTGAAATTCCTCTGGGCAGTGCCCAGGAGCAGGTGAAGAAGAGCCACAAATGTCTCCAACCCTCACAAGGAAACTGCAGACACCAGCTGACAAAAACAGGACAGGTTCCCATGGATGTGATATGAGGGAGAATCCTCCATGCTTTCCTTCCTCTTCCAGTCTTCCAGAGATGATCTCACTTGATGGTTTATTTCCTTCCTCAGAGGTCACTGTGGATCATATTTTGAGGAGCAGGTGATGATTCTAAAATAGGTATTTCTATTAATGATTCTAAAATAGAGATTCCTATTAATGATTGTAAAATAGATATTTCTATTAATGATTCTAAAATAGGTATTTCTATTCAGATACATGAAAACGTTTCAATATTCAGGAATACAATTACCTTCATTAAGGACAGCAAGAAATCAAAGCATGGAGGAGCTTCGTTAATGAAATGAGATTTTTAAGCAGGGTGCAGTGAGAGCAGCTCCCAACCTCACCATGGGGTGATCCCAACAATGACCAAAGCAATGTTCAAATGGAATATTCCCGGTGGAATCTGTATCTCCTCCAGGCCATTTCCAGAGGCTATCTTGAATTCATTGCAATTATCACCTCCCCAAGGTCATTTACTGGGAACACAGATAACTAATTAGCCAAACTTCGGCTCCACAAGGGCCACAGAAAGGATTCCCTTCATTTAGATCGAGACTGCCAAGAAAATATTCCCATTACCAGGAGACCCAGGCCCAGGCTGAGCGGATTTCACCAGGAGCAACTCAGAAGACAGAAAGAAAGAAGGAAAGAAGGAAAGAAGGAAAGAAGGAAAGAAGGAAAGAAGGAAAGAAGGAAAGAAAGAAAGAAAGAAAGAAAGAAAGAAAGAAAGAAAGAAAGAAAGAAAGAAAGAAAGAAAGAAAGAAAGAAAGAAAGAAAGAAAGAAAGAAAGAAAAGAACTGCTGTTGGAATACGAAATTACATTAAGCTGTGGTTAAAAATTAATCCAACTTCTAATTGGAAATACTCGGAAATTAATGGTGAAATCATTACAGGAATGCATTAAAAGGTTACCACTGACAGTTTTTAATGGATTGAGTTTCATTATCAGATGAGGCCATAAAACCAAGTGGCTTTCAGGAGGTAAATTTCCACCTTCCAGGATTTTTCCCACCTTGTTTATTCCTTCAGTTTTGATGTTGATGGCTTCACCTATGTCTGTATTTGCATAAATCTTTGAAGCTGCATTTTCCCCCTGTCCTTCCTCCAATCCTTTTCCTTGCTTGCTTTCCTGGACTTTTTTTCCTCTTGCTCATTTCCCCCCCAAATTTTTAGTTCTTCAGATGTCATTTTTAGACACTTGTTCTGATTTTTCCAGGCCTTTATTTAAGCTGCCCATAGTCCCTCATACCCTTTGCTGAAGCCAAATCTTTCGATTTTATATTTTATCTGACCAAAGACGAAACCTAAATGATACTAAAATTTATTTAAATCTCTTCTTTCATCTTTGCCTGTGCTTGATGTTTTGAAGATTAGGTGACAGATCTTCCAGTTTGATAAATAATATACTTTTAAATGTGTATTTTTAATATATGTGAAACATTTAATCCGAGGCGGATTTTTATTGCATTGTTCTCTTTATCCCTGTTATTGATGTGTCCTCTCATATATATTGAAAAATACTCATTTTTGCAACTGTTCCTCAATGTCCTTGTGACTCTTTAGGTTCTGTGTTCATGCAGAAACCAAGTCATTCTTCACTTCCTATTTTAGCTCATTTTAAATTTATTTTTAGCATATTTATTAAACATTTAAGAAACACAAGGAGAGCCCTTGAAATACATAGCTGAGCCTCGCCAAAAGATTTTTTTATTATTAATGAGATACACAAAATGCAGAGATTTGCTGCACCATGAATCTTGAAAAGTGCTTATAATCATAATATTTATCTCGAGATTTCTCCTGAATCAGTGTTTTATGGTAATTAACAGTGAGTAATGGTGATTTGCTGAGTTATCCTTCAAATTTTGAATCACCTAACCCTAAATTTCAGTAATTAATATTCTTTTCTCATGAGCCGTTTCCATGTGCAATCCTGGTGTTATCCCAAATTCCTGCTGGTGCTTTGGGAAGGATGTGGTCCCCTCAGAAGGATGGGACTTCATAACCTGGAGCTGTAATTGGACAATTAAACCCCAAAATGCAAATGGACTAAAACTTATAAAAATGTGAGACTGCTTGACCAGGCAGCCATTTTGTGACCATTTTGGGTCCATTTTGGGTCCATTTTGTGACTATTTTGTGACCATTTTGGGTCCATTTTGGGTTCATTTTGTGACCATTTTGTGACCATTTTGTGACCATTTTGGGTCCATTTTGGGTCCATTTTGGGTCCATTTTGGGTTCATTTTGGGTCCATTTTGTGTCCATTTTGGGTTCATTTTGGGTCCATTTTGTGACCATTTTGTGACCATTTTGGGTTCATTTTGGGTCCATTTTGTGACCATTTTGTGACCATTTTGGGTCCATTTTGGGTCCATTTTGGGTCCATTTTGTGTCCATTTGGTGACCATTTTGGGTCCATTTTGGGTCCATTTGGTGTCCATTTGGTGACCATTTTGTGACCATTTTGGGTCCATTTTGTGTCCATTTGGTGACCATTTTGGGTCCATTTTGTGACCATTTTGGGTCCATTTTGTGACCATTTTGGGTCCCCCTTGGGTGTAGCCCTGGCCAGGCCCTGTCCTGCCCAATGTGTACCCTAAAGGCCTTTCAATAAATATCTCCTTTATTCTCCAGCTCTGTCCAGTCTCTGTTCCAGGTCAGCCTTCCCAAGGCATCCCAGCCCTTTTCATCCCAAACCCAGCCTGAGGGAAGGATTTCATTGTTTGCTGAGGCTCCTGCTCCGTTTTTGGCCTCCTTCAAGGTCTAATTCATTGCAGTTGCCTGCTCTTTGAAGTTGTCATTTTAATCAGTACTGTGAGTTTCATGTTGTTGCAGTTAGGATCTGTTTATTAAAAAAAAAAAAACAAAAAAAACCCACAAAACATCTTAAATTTAGTCTTGCTTATTGAACCGTGGCTAAAATCATCATCACGCAGCATTCGGGGTCATGGTGAAGGTTCTTCTGAGCTCTGAGGGAAATTTCTGACCCATAAAGCAGAACACATCTGATTTTTATTTCTTTACATTTGCACTGTAATAAAATTTAGTGACACATGAGGAGAGGACAGATCTGTAAATGAGTAAATGTGGGAGCCCAGAGAGCGCTGGGGCAGAATTTGTCTCGTTTCATGTTTCCATTTTTCACTTTTGCAATTCCATGGCCCTCCTGTCAAGCCTGGCAGATCCTGAGGATTGTCCAGGAGATTCAAACTTTGATTTTCACTCAAGTCTACCCAGTTTTTATGTTTCTTTAACCCTCTCCCAAAAAATCTCGATCTTGCTGCTAGTGAAGCTGACGCTGCCCTTCATTAATTTTCAAACTCCAACCCTCAGACTGAAAAAATATCCTTCTGTTGGATGAGTTTTCTAATGAACATATCTAGTTCTGTGTCAGTAAATATCTATTTTCACTGCTGTGCTGAATAATCACTGCTGCCAGCTTGTTTGGAGAGGAGTCAAAGTGATGTCCCTCCAAATAACACAAATCACTGGTGCCTCAGACCCACAACGTGTTGAATTTCTACCAACAAGTTGCTTCCTGTGTCTCCTGAAACGTTTCCCATCCCATAAATCAAATATTAGCACAACACCAAGTTGTGGCAACTCCTTAGGATGAAACAAAAAAGCATTTTTTTTGCAGAAGCTTCAAAGTGTGTCAGATAAATCTTGTGGCTGAGATGGCTCAAAGGAGGCTGAGGGAAACCAGCACTGAGGTGGGAGCAAATTCTAAATGTTAGAGTGCTTTAATAGTAATAATTCTCTGTTTTAAGGAGCTGACCAACCATGAGTAGACACACACAAAAAAAAGGATTTTCTTTTTTTTTCTCTTTTTTTTGTCATTATTTCTGTATCCTGCAAACAGTTTGGATACTCTGTGGTCACCTGATTTTTATCAAGGAACAGTCTGTACCCTCAGCAGTGCTTATCTTAAAAGATGCAGTGCAGAAATCCCCACTCGATGCCATCCTTTACTACCCTGTGCTAATAAAAGCAATCCTGACTTCCTCAGTGCTGCTGCCAATGTTTTCCAGCAAAATGATGTTTATCCTCATCTTTTTTCCTGCTGTCACAAAGCGTGCGTGCAGAGCTGATCACACAACTCTGAGAGCTGCTGGAGATGTGAAAACTTCATTTCTGTGGCCCAGCATTTTGGGGGTTTTGGCTCATTTAGCTGAGCCCTGGTGCCCTTTTTGCTGGCAGAGCCTCATGTTTGCTGCCCCAGCTGAGGAACATTCCATCAGTCAGTGCTCATCGCTCCAGCACATCCCCATTTGCATTCCCTTCCTCCCATTAACGTGCTTCCAATCATATTTTTATTTTTTTCCATAGCTGTGTTATTTTGAAGCATTTGAGTTCATTCCCATTCACATCTCTAATGTCTCCGCTTGCTGTATTTGATTTCCTAATTTCATTTGGGTGAAATTTGACAATTTTTCCCTTTTTTTCCTCTCTTTTTTTGCCATATCATTAATGAAGAGAAGAAGTAATTTATCTCTCTGGGGAAATATATTACAGTAGTTGTGTCAGTGATATTATAGAAGTGATTTTTTTTTTCTCCCATTTGGGGTCCAGGGAAGGTAAAACTCTCAGAACAAAAACTCTGGAGATTAATTTGTAATTTGTGGGCTGAAGAATGAGGATTTGACTCACAGTTGACCACACGTCCTTAGAATCAGAGAATCATTAAGGCTGGAAAAGACTTTCAAGATCATTAAGTCCAACCTTTGTATTTGCAGTTAACAAGGTGAATTCTGGCTAAAATATCCAAAGTGGTAGAGATCCATTAAAAAATCCATTTTTTGCCATTGTTAGATGTAATTACATCCCCTCTTTACAGTATAAAATTGTCTTTTGGGTACATGTTTTTATTGGCAATCAGAGAAACACCACTAGCAGCCTAAAATATGAAATATTTCATATAAAATATGAAAACCTCATAGACTTAGTGGAAGAAACTTAAATGTAGGTTGATATAACACAGAACTTTGGGGTTACAATGATAAATATCAATTTTTGTTCTGGAACTCTGTGTTTGGCATAGAAAAGACAAAAAACAGGAAAAGTGCTGCAAGAGAAATCTGAATTTTGCTTAGAAAGGATAAAAAAAGGGAGGAAAGGGTGTCTGTACTGGAGATTCAGATTGTACATGCAATGCATTTAAGGAGCTGCTGAATCCAGACTTAAATTGTTAATTTATTCCATGTTATCTTTTAAAACTCATGAATAGCAAAGATATTTCTCTCTAGTTTACTACAGAGCAGGTACTTGAGGTCATGAATCTCCTCTGCTTTAGTTATAAGGTACAGGAATTCTTGATCATAACCTTCAAATCTGATTTTTTTTTCACTTTCTCCTTCTATCTTTTCCTTTATTCCCCCCACCCCCCCCCAACAAAATTGCTGTTTTCTCAGTGTTCTCTCGTCCTCAAATGTCATTGTAAATCAGCCCTCCAGCTGTCTCCATTCCTCTGGCTCCTTCCACAATGCACTCATTAAATATAACAATAACAATAAATTATCTCCACTCCTCTGTTTAAATCACCAACATTTCTTTTGGCCAGGTTTTGCCAGCAAACCCTGCAGCTTCTTCTTAGTCCTGCTCTCCAAAATTTCGCTGCTGGATCCCTTCTCCCATCTCCTTTTCCACCACTCCATCCTTTCTCCTTTTCCTTCTTCACAATATTCACCCCTGAGTATTTTCCATGTGCCATCTACAGGAAAAATCCTCTTTAAATTCAGATACTCCAGCTTAAAATTACTCTGTTCTTGAAAAACCTTCTGGTGACATCAAGGAAAAATATTTGTGCAGGCTGGAATATGGGAAAAGTTTCTCCCTTGTTAGTTGTTGTCCTAAGTTCTGAGTAACTGTGATCAAATTTTAAGAACAATAAACTGGATCAGCTCGAGGATTTTTTGTTATTTCAACAAAGCCAAAACCTGAAGAAGTGACAGCAACCCAGGCTAACAAATAAAAACAATGGCTTTAATTAGAATAATTCATTAGGAGCAGAAATCCAACGTGCATTTTGTATGAAGACAGGAACAAAGTCCAGAGCGCTGCTGTTTACGCTCTGGGATAAATGCAAAAAAACCCCAAGTAATGTATAAAATTTAAATCACAACATTCTTCCAAGAACTCCATAAACACAAGTTCCTGCAGGGCTCTGTGTGTGTTACAAAGGATGCCTCATTACATCTCCCAGTTTGAGGCAGGTATTTGTTAGGCTGTTTTTGATGCTGATGTTTGGGCTTTCATTTGAATCCAGGCTGCAGCTCTGGAAGCACCACCCTGAGTCTCCCTGTGGCTTCTGCAGAAGGAGCTGTGGCTCCAGCACCAGTGAGCATTGCCTGAGAAAAATCTGCATTTTCACTTCTTTTACCAGGACTATTTTTACTTATTTTCAGCTTCTGGGTTGAAAACCCTCCACAAACTCTCAGCCCCTTGATTTTTCCCCTCGTCTGCCTCTTGTCTTTCACATCTGGGCTCATCCATTCTTTCCAACCAGCATTTGGGAGGGATAGGAGAGGCAGCCTGAGGTGACAGCCCAGGCCTGTGTCCTGTCCATCCTTCCTCTGTTGTCATTCCATCAGAAATTCCCACCACAAAGAGGAAAGGATGGATAAATCTGCTCCATCACATCCATGGGAACCTGTCCTGTTTTTATCACCCGGTGGCTGCTGTTCCCTTGTGAGGGTTGGAGACATCTGTGGCTCTTCTTCACCTGCTCCTGGGCACTGCCCAGAGGAGTTTCACCAGTTAATGGCCAAAAGATGTGGGCACTGGTTTTTGGGATTCCCCATGAGGGGATGTGTAGCTTTTTATCTTCTTTTTCCTGCCAGAGTCGGGATTAAATGCACCAGACACTATTTCTTGTTCGGACTCAGATGTTTATTAATTCTATTCTATATTACAGTCTCACAAGCTGTGAGTTCTAGCTAACAAAGTGAATAATGGCCTCTATCTCTCTCTCTCTCCAAGGTCTTTTAAGGGTAAACTGTCTAATTATGAAATGACACCTAAATTATTTTTACTTTTAACCCAATAACCAACCACCCATGGCCCGCAATGAGGACTTTTCTATCCCATTACAAAATCCCACCCAGACCCATGAAGAAGAAGGTGAAAAAGAAGGACTGGCCTCTGCCCTTAAACCTCCATCTTGATTTATATATATATTACTATATTCTAAAATCTTAAACTCTAAGTTTTGCACCCTGTGATTTCACACACTTCTATCCAAACTCCACACCCACAAGCCCAGTGCTGTCACTCAAATTTGGGAGCCTTTTCCACGGCCTCAGGTCCAATGCAGTGTTTGCTTGGGGGTCAGTGCCTGTCAGTACAGAAAGTCTGAAATTCTCAGTGCCCAGGGTCCCAACAGGGATGGAGCATGTCCAGGGGAGGGAACAGAGCTGGGGAAGGGAATGGGGCTCCAGGAGGGGCTGAGGGAGCTGGGGAAGGGAATGGAGCCCCAGGAGGGGCTGAGGGAGGGAATGGAGCCCCAGGAGGGGCTGAGGGAGCTGGGGAAGGGAATGGAGCCCCAGGAGGGGCTGAGGGAGCTGGGGAAGGGGCTCAGCCTGGAGAAAAGGAGGCTCAGGGGGGCCTTGTGGCTCTGCACAACTCCCTGACAGGAGGGGACAGCTGGGGGGGAGATTTGGGATCTTATCCCAGGGAACAGGGACAGGAGGAGAGGGAACGGCCTCAGGCTGGGCCAGGGGAGGCTCAGGGTGGACACCAGCAGGAATTTCTCCGTGGAAAGGGTTGTTGAACATTAGAACAAACTCTCCAGGGAGGTTTGGAGTCCCCACCCCTGGAGGTGCTCAAGGAATTGCCTGGATAGGCAAGTCTGCCAAACAGGGCACAACAAAACCCAAAGTTTTAAACTGAGCGGGAAGACGGGTGCTGATGTCTTCACAAACAATTCCACGGGTGAGGTGATGGGGGTTAATGGCTTTAAAACTGGTCTTAATGGCTCCTCTGACTTTGGGCAACAGAGCCCAGACACTGACTCCTGACACAGACAAGGGGGAGTTTCTGAACTCTGGGGTTAATTTCAAGCAGCAGGTTCCTGACAGAGCCCAGACACTGCTCCTGACACAGATAAGGGTCTGCACAGGGCTGAACCTTTGAACTTTGGGGTTAAATGCCAAATACGGCCTCAGGCTGGGCCAGGGGAGGTTCAGGGTGGATTTTAGGGAACATTTCTTCCCTTACAAAGACGATCAGGCACTGGCACCGCTGCCAGGGCAGTGGTGGAGCTGCCATCCCTGGAAGTGCCCCAAAGGCTGGATGTGACACTTGGGTTCTGTGGCAGTGCTGGGTTAATTCTTGGACTTGCTGATCTCAGAGATGTTTTCCAACCTTACCAATCCCAGCATGGGGGCAGCTGGATGGCTGGGCTGGCCATGGACAGCAGCCAGCCTGTGGCCAAGAGTGACCAGCTCTGTACATTCCCTTCAGTTTTCCCTATTTCAGTGCAGGGCAGACTCACCCGTCACACCTTTGCCTCTCATTAATGCACTCTTGCCTCTGCTTTATTGAGTTGGATCAGCTGATGACCAGGCCAAGGCACTGCTGGGTTATCAGGGAAGATGAACCACTCCAAAAGGCAGGCATGGAGCATTTCCAGCGTGGTCTGCAAGTTAAAAACTCCCTCAGAAAACCCCGTGCTCTCCTGAGCGATCCCAGCAATGAATACAGCCCAGACATGCTATTAGCTATTTGCTTTGCATGTTTTACCAGGTTTTAAAGCTAAAAGCAGTGGATTTAAGAAGAAAATGGCCTTTAGGAGTGCCAGGAATTAAGCATTGCTATTGAATTAGTTAAAAGCACAGGGTCCCCTTCCCTGTTGCTTTGGATTTTTGTGGCTTTTTAGACCAACAGCATCTCAAGCAGTGTATAAAATGCCTCAGAATGAAGGCACTGATGTTTAATTCCTCCTCGTGCTGATGTGAATTATCCTTCACAGCAAAAGGTGATGAAGTAGCCACCTGTGAATTACAAACAGAGGGGAATGCCAAGCTGTTTTCAGCGTGTGCATTTCTCCAGGCCAGATTGCTGTTGTGTCTGACACTCTCCTCAGGTTTTTTTCTTGTGTCTCTCGGGCAGGTTGTGTTTCTCCCACAACACAGATGGGACCTGAGGTACCATGAGGTTAAATGACTTCCCTGATGTGACACGAGCAGTCTGGAGCAAAACCAAGAGCTGAGCTGAACCAATTTTCCCCTCAGTTTAGTGCCTCAATCCCAAAATCATCCTGTAAAATAGGAGCCAGGAAAATGGGAGGAAGTATTAAATGCTTTTTTGTTGTTGCTGTTATTGTTGAAAGGACTTGATTTGGGGGAACTAGAAGGAGAAATTGGCCAGGGCAATGTGTGAATGTGTGTTAGCATCCTTCCCAGGGCTCCCTGAGGTCCTGGGTGCAGGAAATCCCACGCTCACATGCTTGGTCAGATAATTGAAAGTACAAGCAGGTAATTAAGTTCCAACTTATCCCATTAGTGAGTGCATATCCAGGATCAGATCTATATCCCTGCCTGCCCAAGGCTCCAAGGTTGCCCTGTAGGAACATCTGACTGCATCACACACTAAATAAAACTGCTGCCACAGCTTTTGCCAACGTTTAACTTCCCACTCTCTGTTTGAACCACAACAGGGTGGCAAAAATACTGTACATTAAATGCCATGGAAATCCATGCCAAAATATTATCTCCATTATATATGTAAATACATGCATTTAAGTGACCCTTTAGAGCAACAGCACTTAAAAGAAATCATGTTTAAAAATGCTCCCAAATGGAGACATTAATATTTCTATCCTCCTCGTGCTCCTGGTTTCCCCCTCAGCACTGATGCTAATGAAGAATTAACCCATGAAGGGTGAGTAGGATGGAGGCAGAAAACCTCTTTTCACTGGTTGTATTTTTGCTATTTTGAAGTTAAAATTCTGGCTAAAAATAGAAATCATGTATCTGTCATTTTTAATGCTGAAGGAAGGAGCTGTAGCCAGAAGTCAAAATGCCTGAAGTTCACAGTTCATTGGAACAGACTCAATCAATGACGTTATTTTAATGGATGAGCCAACAGGATATTTAAAGTGTCTTAAAGTCATTTTAAGAACTTCTATTGTAGATTTTACAGCAGCTACTCATTTCCAAGCCATTCTTTCCCTTTGCTCCACCTCCCCTTGAATCCAGCCAGCCAGGCAGCTTTTCCTCTCATGGCTATTTCACATTCCCATTCCCACAGGGAATTCCTTCCCCCTTCTCCCAGGAGTGCCAGGGTGGTTCCATGGGATGATCCATGGCTGCAGATCCTTTCAGCCTCAGGGAGCTGGGCATGGTCAGCCTGGAGAAGAGGAGGTTGTGTGGAAACCTCAGAGCAGCATTCCAGGGAAGCTGAAGAGGGACTGTGGTGAGAAAAGAAGGGGGTTCAAAATGAGAGAAAATGGGTTTAGATGGGATTTTGGGAAGGAATTGTTCCCTGGGAGGGTGGGCAGGCCCTGGCACAGGGTGTCCAGAGAAGCTGTGGCTGCTCCTGGATCCCTGGAAGTGTCCAAGGCCAGGTTGGAGCACCCTGGGATGGTGGAAGGTGTCCCCTCTGCTATTTCAGTTATGTGGTCTCATTTCATTATTTTTTATTAAAACAAAGTTGGGGTTTTTTTCAGGCTTGGCATAATAGCAAGAAAATTGTTCTCTTGGGGGTTGATGAAACTGTTGTAAAGCCATGTTAAGTTTAAAAATGCTCCTCCCACAGATTGTGCAGCTCAAATTTGAAAACTCAGCTTTCATTGTACAAATGAAATGAGGACCAGCCAGAGAAGAAAAGCTCATTCCTGAGACCCTGAAAAAGGGATTTGATCTTTCAGTGGTTTCCTCTGACCTGGGCCAAGCTAAGATGATTTAGAGCCCAAATTTTCACCCCTTTTCTGAAAAGCTCCGACTTTGGTTTGGCAAAGTTGTGCCGTGGTGCTTTCAAAGGCATTAATCACTTTCAATGAGAAAGAACAGACTTGCATTTTGAAAAAAATAATTTTTTTGTGTTTATTTATTTATTTGCCATGTAGAAAGTGTTACCTGCCCTTGCTCTAGACTGGCATTTTAATTTATTTGTTTCTCTCTCTTTGTCTTTGGACTTTGTAAAATGGGATTCTTACCCCAGTTAAACTTTTATTGCTGTAACACAGAACAAGTAGTACCTGTTTGGAATGAAAGATACTTTTGAATGAGGCAGAATCTAACCTATAATTGAGACTTACTATGGAGTTTCCAATAACATGAAAATTAAGAGTAAAAAACAGCTTTGTGCTGGCTCAAAGTCATTTTTGAATGTAGTTTTTGTCAGGTCACAGCATAAAACCTCGAGATGATAATGAGTTATCTTCATTAATAATGCAAATCTATGTGTGGTTTTCCGAAATGTGATTAATTCCAGGGAGCAGTTTATGCAACTGTGAGCTAACATGCCACATTTCTTCCTGTGACATTTGGAAAAACCAGGGATTGAATCCCAAAACAGCTGTCTCCTGGAAAACAAACAGCTGCTTGGCATGAATTGAGGCTCCAGACCCATATATTATGGATAATAAATATCCCCATTTGTGCACAACTGGCTGACTGCTGCAATTAGCACTCAGGTGGATAACTGCATTGTCCTCCTTGGGATTGCAACAGGGCTACCAGATGAAAATCCAGCTGCTCCCAGGCTTTTTAAGGAGAGAAACACAAACCTTCAGCCTCACTCCCACTTCTGGCCAGGTTTCCAGGAGGGGTTTAACATCCAGAGTGGTAAAAAACTCTTTATTTACTCATTTAAGCCAGGGCACCGAGGCATGCTGAGCAGTTCTTCTGACACTGAACCCAAATCCACAATTCCTGGAAAATCCTGTAAAGCTTCCCAAGGTGCTGCCTGAGGATTTGGCTTTTCTCCCTGAGGAGCTGAACCCAGTTCTAGGTTAAGCCTAGGCACTGAAAAGTTGTGAGAAATTAATCATTGTTTGTAGATTGGATAGTAGGGAAAAAAATGTTCACTGGAAGGGGTGTAAAACTTTAGAAGTGGCTTCCTGAGCAGGGATGGGATCACCATCCCTGGAAGTGTTCAAAAAACATGTGGATGTGGTGCTTGGGGACATGGTTTGGTGGTGGATTCAGTGATCCTGGAAGGCTTTCCCACCTTTAATGATTCCATGATTCTGTGAGATGGGGCTGCTTTTAGGATGCTGACCCTGTTTCCATGTTATTGAAGATCTAACAAGAAGCAGAAATCATTTGGTCACAATATTGCATTGAGCTTGCAGGAGAAAATGGAAATATTCTGTATTTCCTTCCACCTGTCCAGCCCTGCTTTTTACAGAATATTCCTGAAGTGTTCCCCAAGCAAAATCCAGTGTTCACTTGCACTGTATTAAATACTGGAAGAGAATGTGACAGAAGAAGGTGTCTTGGAACCAATCCTAGGCCAGCTTAGAGGCAAAACAATTTAGGATTTGGGCACCATGGTGCACCATGGTGTGGAAGAGTCTTCCCTGGGAGCCCCTCATCCCAACCTGGGCACTGGGAGAAAGGTCCCAGGGTGGGTGGTGAGGTCTGCAGCTGCAGCTGGAGCTGGGAAAGGGCTTTGAACTGGCCTGGAGCAACTGGAAAGAATGTCAGGAGAACTCCCAGGAAAGAATTCCTTCCCAATATCCCACCTATCCCTGCCCTCTGGCAGTGGGAAGTCATTCTCTGTGTCCTCTCCCTCCATCCCTTTCCCAAAAGTCCCTCTCCAGCTCTCCTGGAGCTCCATTAGAACCAGACAGGGCTCTGAGGTCTCCCTGGAGCCTTTTTTTCTTCAGGATGAATAACCCAAATATTCTCAGCCTATTTTCAGCCCCCTGATCACCTTCACATCCTCTTCTGCCCTCGGTCCAGCAGCTCTTTGCCCTTCTGATCTTTTGGTGTCCAGAGCTGAACACAGGCAGCCTCTCTCTCCTTGTTCAGTATCTGTGATGCTGCTGATGGCTGTGTGAAGGGTTGTGGTGACATGAGCTGAATTAGCAGGAAGGGTTTAAAACCCTTGGCCAGCCCAGCTAGGCTGGACTAAAACATCTTAGAGAGCTCTGGAACCATCAGGAGATGCTCGGCTGCTCAGCTGGGGAGGGAGGTGGTGACAGCAGCCCAGCACTGCTGGGGCACAGAGCTCAGAGAAGAAGCAAAACAAGCACAAAAGGTCAGACGGATCGTTCCTCCTTCCCTTTAAAACACATCCCAGACAGAATCTAATGTCCAGGGTTTTCTCTCATGGTGCCTGTGACGCTCAAGCAGGGCTTGGTGTCCCTTCACCTATCCATGAGATCACCTGGCATTAACTGCTGCTCACAGGGATTAAAAACCCCTTCCAGAGCGACAGCAGGAGCCTGAAAAAGACAGAAACACCACTTCAAAACTGCCTCTGGAACAGGCGAGATGGAAATCTGAGCAGCAGTCATTTCGGTAATGACCAAGGTCATTATGTTTGGAAAAAGTCACAGAGCTAATGCAAAGTGCTCCGGGCAGATTGCACATCCCAAGGGTTTGGCTTTATGGAATCTCTCAGTGCAACAACTGTTCGTGCCCACGGGATCTCTTCTGCTGGCACATTTTTATGGATGATGGTATAAAATGGGCCCGTGACATTATTTACACAGGCTGGAGCCCACAGCAAACTACAAATGGGAGTGGGAAAAACATCATGGATGGATTTGCTAATTTTTCGCTAGGAAGAAAATAGGGGAAAATTGGAGTTTTTATGGAAATGCATGATATTTTGCTAGAGGATCTGCAAAATAGATCTTGAAGGGATTTGGGGGAATATTAAACTTTTGTTTGCTCCAAGCCCTGTCCAACCTGGCCTTGCACACTTCCAGGGGCAGACACAGCTTCTCTGGGCACTCTGTGCGAGGACCTCCACACCTTCACAGGGAAGAATTTCTTCGCAAAATCCCATCTAAACCTCCTCTCTGTCACTGTGGGGCCATTCCCCGTGTCCTGGAACCGCACTCCCTCAGTGAAAATCCCTCTGCAGCTCTCGGATAGAGGGGCTTTTACAGGACGAAAAGGGGACAACAGGAAAGGCGTGGTTAACCTCGGCCCCGGATGGATTTAGGATGAAACATTATAAGGCGAAAAGGCCGGCAAAGAGCGGGATTGAGCTGGGGGAGGAAGGACAAACGGAAGGGGCTGGTCTGGAGCCCAGGGCGGGTTGAGTGAGGGGTGGGAGGCCTTGCCGAGTTCGTCGGGAGCCACTTCCTACTCATGTGCTCTAGCGAAGATCTCTGGAGTGCTGTTTCCGAGGGATAGGAGCATCTGTGCTGTTCTTGAGGGACAGGAGGACAAAACATTCCAAGGGAAGCCACGGTGAGAGCTGTGCCCAGAGATCCAGGTAGGCTGAGCTGGGGGTCACCCGTGGGAGTCAGCTCGTCCTGTTTTTGGGGTTGCCGAGGAATCTGGTGGCATTCAGTACAGCATTAGTACAAGAAAATGATAAAAGTTGAAGGTGGGAGAAGTGGGAGCGCCCGTGGGGGTCAGTCCCCTCCTGTTTTGGGGATTGCTGAGGAATCTGATGGTGTTCAGTACAGCATTAGTACAAGAAAATGATAAAAGTTGAAGGTGGGAGAAGTGCGAGCACCCGTGGGGGTCAGTCCCGTCCTGTTCTGGGGTTGCTGAGGAATCTGGTGGTGTTCAGCGCCACCAGGATTAGTACAACAGAATGATAAATAAATGCTGAGGGTGGGAGAAGTGGGAGCAGTCCCCTCCCGTTTTGGGGTTGCTGAGGAGTCTGAACCCCCCAGCAGGATCAGTACAACAGAATGATAAATAAATGCTGAGGGTGAGAGAAGGAGCAGCGCCGTTCCCGCTGCAAGCCCCGGCCTCTCCGGGGGTCTCGCCTGCAGAGCGGCGAATAAAAAGAACATTTATTTGCTCGTGTGAGAAGGACAAACGAAGGGAAGGCCTCTCCGGGAAGGCCTGAGTTAGGAAGGAGTGTGTTCGAGGCTTTCTCTGCCTGGGCTCCCTCCCACACGTGTCGGGGAAAAAAGCCACCAAAACCCCCCCAGACAGGCGGGGCTGGCACTGCCAACGGTGCTCCCGGTCAGGGAACTTAACACCGTGCCCTGAACCACCGAATAAATCACTGCGATGTGGAAATGAGCCGGGCATCATTATTCACGTGGATTGTTCCTGAAGGATATGTTGAATTCAATGAGCTCCTGCTTACTAAACGAGCTGGGAAGAACAAGCTCGTGTTAATGTCGAGCTGCCCAGGAGAGGTGATCAGCGGGAGGATAAAGTTATCATTAGTGCTCTGCTTAATAATTTAAACTACATCATGCATGAGGGTGAGGAGAGGTAGATGCTCTTCAGCCGGCTGGACTTGGGCTGAGGCTTCTCCTTTTCCTAGAAACTCACAAAAATTTGGTATTTTAACTTCTTCCCGACGTTTGGTTGTTTATTATGCGTGGTTGATTTTGTCGAGGTTTTTTTTTTTTAGGCAGTTTTTTGCGTTCGCATGAAAATAATGCTCGGGAGGCGGGTTGGGAAAGTGAATCCCTCAGGGAAAAAACCTGGATTTCCTTGGATTTCCTGAGTTCTTGGAGAAATCTGCACAGTGTGTTGCGAAAAACGAGGATTACTTTTAATGGAAATTTTAAGAAAAAGATTTAATAGAAAATAAGACAGTTAGGCGATAGAAAAAAAGCAAAGTACGGCCGGCCGGGTGACTTGGCATTTAGCCAAGTCCACACCTTGCCGTATTAGAGACATTCTTTAAATACTTTTTTTATTGCATTTAATCTGTTGAATATTCATATTTTTTCATAAACTAGTTTCTATATTTTAGGAACTCTTTGGCATGGTGCCTCCTTGGGTCCACATTTTTATAGAGCATGCGTGTTTTTTGGCTGTATTTTCATTATGACTTTCAGGTTGGGCCTTGGTTCATACTTTCTTCACGTGGCAGATGCTGATAGTTGATATATCAATAGCAGGGTCTTTTTTTTTATGTTCACTGGATGTTATCTCGACTAAACAGTTTAAGCATACTATATCAACTACTACCACTATGCCTAATTTTCTTTATTAATAGCAGAAATAAAAACTTATATCCTTACCACAGCGTTATTATTCATATAGCACACACCTTGCGAAAAGCCAACTTTATAATATACATCTATAACAGTGTCATGGAACTGTGTCCATCTGGTGAGGTGGCAGAGGTAGCTGCTTCTATTTCTATGTTTTGTTTGCATCACCTCCCTGTCAGCTTCTGCGTATTTTCTGTCGTTTTACCAAAGGGGTGGAAATTATGGAATATCTCAAGTTGGAAGGGACCTTTCAGAGTTTCTCCTTGTCGTTTGAAAAATGCTTTGAACTCCTCGTTTCTCTCTTGTTTGACCCTTTCAAAAAGTAATTTTCCAGACCTTTGGGGGCGTCGCCCCTCAGACTGTTTGCCTCTTAGAAAAAATGACCTGTTTATACTTTGTTTTTTAGCAATTCCTTGGGGATTTCCAGCTTTTCAAAGGTGTTGGGATCTCTGCCATTGAGAGCGGTTTAAGCCCGGCTTTAGCGGCTCGTTGACTGGGACTCAGGTTGCTAAATGCGCCTGACCCATCACCTCGGCTTTTGCACAGAACGGAGCAGAAAAGCAGGAGAGAAATCCCCCGCACTTGGAGCGGCTTTAGCAGCCCAATGCGGATGTGCAGAGTATTTCTGATGTCCCCCAAATCCTCTTAAGTTCCGCAGAGATGTCCTTTGCAATGCTGATTCGAACAACAGCAAAGCAGGGAAATAGGATGAAAAGCACACCTTAGGAATAAAAGTGTGTATTTTGGAGGCTGGGAGGGTCTGGAGGTTACCTTTAATCTTAACCACTGCTGTTGAAACGTTGTCACAGGGGCTGGATTTTGCTGTTTCTCTATTTTTTTTCCTTTATTTTTCCCATGTGGAGGCAGGCTAATGAATAAGCTGACGACTTCTCCACTGACAACTGGCTGTTGGCTCCATAAATCTGCTGGGCTTCCACAGCCTTTCATGGGCTTATAATTTTTTTCCTGTTCTCCTGCAAGGGACAACCTATGAATTTGAGTACAATATTGGAAGAGAAGCTCGAGGCAATCTCTCCTGATTTATGGCTGTCCGAGCATATGCGAGTGTTGGTATTTCTCTCCTGAGCTGTGGAGATTTGTCCTTTGTGCTGCTTGAGGCACAAGTCTCCGTTTATTCCTGAAACCTCTGCGAGCAGCTCGGTGGATCTGCATGACAAAAAGCAGCCAAGGTGGGGTTTAGAGGAGAAGGTTTAGCCCATCTTGAAGGGCTGAAATCATTCGGAGTGTTGAACTGAGGGGGTTTCAGGAAGGCTGTGGCTGGGAGGTGGTGATGAAGCTCATCGTGTTCCCATCTGCTGACGGGCGAATTATTTACCCCACTTTATG
>JANPWX010000717.1:169610-255182 GCA_024734555.1 Trochalopteron elliotii | reverse complement strand
CCCTGGTCTTTCTCAGCCTTCTGATATTTGAATTTTGTAGTGGAATTTCTCACAGATTTTCATGTAAACAGAGTGGTGTTTATTATAACTGTCCTTGTTTTTCATTCCTCTCTTGAGGAGGGACAATTGCTGGATTTCTAGTTGGACCAGTGTGGTTGGACAGGTTGGCAACCTCATTGTCCAATCCATGGCCATTGTCCAAAATCTATATAAACAGAAGTAGAAAAATAAGACAAAAAATAAGAAAATAATAAGAAAATAAGAAAAATACTCTTTTGCCCTGACGACCTGACTGCATGTGTGTCGTTCCATTTCCTGTCCTATAGCGACAATTATTGAATATTTTCGAAAAAGAAACTGGGAATAAAAGTTGAATCTTCTCAGTTTTGATGCTTTTGGAAAATCTGGATGGCTCTGTGTGCCCTGTCAGGTTTATTTGCCCTGCAGGCTGTGTGGAAGTGTTGCTGCACACTCACCACTGCAGCTGCCTGTCATCACTGGCACCATTTTAGTGCCTTTCCTGCCTGGGATCTCTGGATTTACTCAGCAGGTGTTACCCTGAGGCACACACTGAAGTTGTGAGGGGTGGCAGCAGTGCCCAGGTCCCTGGGAATGTTCCCATTCTGCATCTCCTGTGCTCTTTTCCCTTTTTTCCTGCTGCTGCTTTGGGTGTGTTTCAGCTGTTCAGGTGAAGTGACAGAAGGGCTCATGGCTGTGCAGTGGCTTCTGTCTCCTCAAGAGCTCAGCTTTCTTTTCCAGCTCAGAATTACAGTCCAGGGGCCTGAAGGAATGGAGCACAGGTGGGTGGTACTTTGAATTTTTCAGCTTTCTGATGTCTTTTACATTTTTACCGGAGCTTTTTTTACATTTGTAACAAAAGCAAAAACTGATATTTTGTAAATAACGCGTTCCTTGCAGGAGGAAAGGCAAATTGATGAACTTCTCAGTTGACCACTGAAGTCAGAGAGGTGTTACTCTCGTCCCCCAATCCCTGAACAAATTCCAAACCCTATTTAAACCCCAAATCATAATAAACTCTCCCTTTCTCTTCTCACTTCTCAACTTAACGGGTGAGTGCAGTTCTTTGGTGTCCTCTAACAGCAGTTGGGAGCAGTGATGACCTTGGCAGTGAGGTGTTTTTGGGCACTGGGGGGGTTTTACATCCCCTGATAATCTGGGTAGTGTGTGATGTAGGAAAAATGGACTTCAAACAAAGCAAGACAGTGAAATCTGTAACCTCTTAAGGCATAACTTACTCCATCTAACCAAATCTGAACTGTCAGAAGTGGTTTTTTTTGTATTTTAATTTCTGTATTTCTTTATCAGAGAGCAGATCCTCTCAGTCCAGGCTGGGGAAATCCAGCCTTTATTTCCTTTTGTTAATTCATTATACCCATAGATGAAATTTCCTCCTTTAATTGGCTTCATCTCAGGGGCTCAAAAAGCTCTTTTTCCTCTTGGTGTGGCACAGTTTGTGTAATATTTACTACAGTGAGTACCCCAAACGTGCTGCACATGGAATGAAATAACCAGTGGAAGTGGAAAGGAAATTTTGTGGTTGTTAAAAGCAAGAAAAGATTTCAGGAGAGGTGGAGGGAGAGAGGCTGCAGCTGTATTAAATCAGCACGAGCTGAGGAGAGAAGGCCGTCAACAGAGATTTGCAGTAGGCAAGCAGAGAGAGTCAAGAGAAAACTGAATTATGGGCTTTTATCTTGGTGTTGTGCTACCAAAAATTCATGCAAGCCCATAAAACACAGCCTGGAGCAGGGAGTGGATGCTCAGTGTTTTAAATAAACCCTCCCTGCCCTCATTTTCCATGTGTGCAGCTTTGCTGAAACAGGCTGATCAGTGAGAGAGGAGCAGAAAAAACCTGAATTACCTTCTGAATTAGGAGAGGTGGGATGTGAGCCATGTTATTTTTGGTTTTATATTTGTGTGTGTGTGTGGAGCAAACTCCTGCTGGCTTTGTCTTGGCACTGCAGGAGATGAACTGAGGAATTTTGGTGACAGGAATGGTTCTGGAGGCAGGAAAGGATCAGTCAGCTCAATCACCTTGTGAAGATCTGGAGATCTTGGATTGCTCCTTGGGAGAGCAGGAAGGGGTTTTTGGGAGCAAATCCCTCCTTCTGACTCATTGTTTGTGTTCCTGGTTGTTCCCTCCCAGCCTCTTGATGTGCTCTGCTGTGCAGATTTTGGTCTCTCCCAGCTGAATCTTGGTGAAATTAAACCAAGCTGGGGCTTTTGGGGAAGCTTCTGGTTTTGGTTGGGGGTTGTTTCTGGCCTGGAATTCTTCTGCACTGTTTGGAATCAGGGCTGGGCAGAGTTAGGAGCATAAATCTGATCAATATTTTGGCCTCAAGCCACATCACAGGGAGGTTCAGGTTGGATATTAGGAAGAATTTCTTCACTGAAGGAGTGAATAAATGCTGGAATGGGCTGGTGGAAGTGGAAATGTGCAAACCCTTCCTGGAAGCGTTCACACAATGTGTAAATTTGGCATTTTGGGATGTGATTTAGGGGCNTGATTCCTGGTCTTGAAGAACCCTGGAGAATTGCACGATTTGCTGCCACAATCAGCCACAGTCACATTAAATCACGTTCTCTGTGCTCTCAACATTGAGTATTACCCTTTTCTTTGGATTTTTGCATTAAAAGTGGAGTTGCACACCCTTTTTCAGGCTCTATTTATAATTCCAGGCTTTCCTCAGCAGTAACTTCAGAAGCCTCATTCATTGTCTTTTGTCTTCTGAGCTTAATGAAAACTTCATTTCCTGAGGGTGAGGGAGGGAGCTCAGCTCCTGCATTGGTGGGTGAGAAGTGCAGCTGCAGAGGTGCATCCCCCACTGCTGCAGTGTTGGTAAATAACCCTAATCAAGACTGATGCTCAGGAACCTCTTGTAAAGCTGCTGCTTTGTAAACATTTTGATCAAAGCACGCTCTGAGGAGCGCTTTGAAAGTTGTGGGTTTTTTTTTTGAAGCCCTTGTGTGATCACGGTGTTTTATCACCGTGCTTTACAGATGACAAATCACCTCAGCTGCTCACAGCCGACAGAAATCTGATGCCCTTTTTATTTATTTATTTATTTATTTAACAGAAAAAGTTGTTGGAGTGTTGTGATGAGATTTCTGGGTTTTTTTTATTATTATTATTTTAACCACTCAGCTGGGAAAGTGCTGTAAGGAAGCTTCAAGCACAAATATTTTCTGCTGAGAGAATAAACATGCATTGATAAAGATCTTTATAGACCTGGAGCATTCCCAGGGGGATCCAAATCCTTCTGGTCACAACTGACCTGAGCTGTTTGATCAAGAAATTCAGCCAAAGCTGCCTCAAACTTGTTGTTTCTCACCTGGACGTGGCAGAAAAGATGCAGTTAATGATGGTTTGGTTGTTTTCTCCCATCTGTTTCCAGATAATATCCAGATAGGAGGAGGAGGGATTTAAAATAAAGGATTTTCTCAGCTGCAGTGCTGAGGGTGTTGCCTGTTTGCTGATGCTGAATGGATTTTGAGTGGATTTCACAGGATCACTGAGGGTAGAAATGAGCTCCAAGATGATCAAATCCAACATTTGCTAACTCCAGTTCCACCAGACCAGAGTCCATCATTCCTTGGACAACTCCAGGGATGGGGACTCCAAAACTCCCTCCCAAATGCCTGAGCACCCTTTCTGTGAAGAAATTAGTCCAGATTATTTTACATAAAAGTTGTTTGTTTGTAGTAGTAGTTTAAGATTTCTAAACACCAGAGCTTTCCTTTTTGATGGCCTTAAAAAGCTGAAAATCTTGGAGGAAGTGAGTTACTATTGATTATTTCAGACAAGAATTTCAGTAAAATCGGTACTAAAGATTATTTTTTTTTTCCTAATGGTAGAGTGAAAAGTTCCCTCTCCTTTACAGGAGTCAGGAACCTTGGCCAAGGGAAAAGAAAAGAAAAACCAAACAAACCAGGACTTGCCCCCGTTTTTTTATGCATAATTAAGTGAAAACAATTATTTGTCTCATTCCACGTGTGGTTATTAATCCTAATTTCAGGAGGTTGATCTGTCTGAAGAGAAACAGAGGTGCCTGCATCTCCTTTGGAAATACCCAGCAAAATTCTCCCCATTCCTCTGCACTCCCCAGTTACAAAATGGAACGAGAAAACTCTTTCAAATGTGAATAAATAATCAGGGAAAGATTAATGCACTAATTGGAATATAAAATGCAGATGATGTTTCCCTGCAAAGGTGGCTCAGTGGGGGATACAAAAATCAAAAGCAGGGCGTTTCATTCCTTGCTTGTTTTGATCTAATTTTGAAAAGCTCAATTAGTTGGGATTTTTGGAATATTTTTCTTTCTGTTGAGACTCAGCCTAATTATTTTTTTTTTCTCCTTTTTCAAACCCCTCCAATGGGGTTTTATTTTGGTGTTGTGGCTCCTGCATCTGTGAATTAACAGGAAGGTGAATATACAGATTTTTACTATGATTTTTTTTTTTCTTTGCTTCACAGACAACAAATCAACTTTCTGGTTTATGTTACCAGGCACTTGGATTCTATTTTATTGTACAAAAATCCATCAACTCCTTTCTTCTCACCACCCCAGTCCTCAAACCCTTCTGGAACTTGGAGGAATTTTCCTCTGCAGCTTTGTAAGAATTCGTGGCATCTGTGGAGACATCCCCAAATGTTTTGCAGAGAGCAGCTGGGTGTTAATAGAAATTTATCCACTTTCCTCCCCTTGTCACCAAAAGCATTTCAGTGAATTTAGAGGGACTTTGTAATGAACTGAAAGTGAACTTAAAAATTAAGTCCCCTCTCTTGTTTTCTTTGTTCTGATTGAACTGGGCTAAGGTTGCTTTATCTTTCAAAATTAAATTATTTTTGAATGTACTTTTATGTAAATTTGGGGGGTTCTTGTCCGTATTTTGGAGTTTCTCCTTAGCTGCTGTAGTTGAAAGGAAGGAACTCTCTTCCTGTGTGGAGGAAGAGACAAACTTCCAAGAATTCCAGTTCTAGGAATGATGGAAATCCAAGTTCTGCTGCAGGACTGGTAGTACCAAAGGAGCTTTATTAACCTGGTCACTAATTACACCCTGCAGATCTTAAATCTGCTCTTGGGCAGGTGGGGTGTGAACAGCACAACTTGTTTGAACCAGAAATTCCCAAATTTCAGCCAAAAAAAGCCACTTTTATTTTGGGGTGAGTTTGTGAGGAGAGGCAGCATTTGTGCTCACACTTGTTAGGCTGAGCCAGTCTTGGAATTCAGTTTTAGTATTGGTACCCAAGCAGGAATGAAATGCTGATTTTCCAATCATTTGAGGAGAAATGAACACGATATTAATTTTTTTTGTCGTGTTGCTTTCATGAATATTGAATGTGAAAACTTGAGTTTATTGGCTGTGTTGAGACCAGAGGCTTTCCAGTGAATTAAAGCAGCAGGGAGAATGACTTCCTAGAAAATATGAGCACCATAAATCCACTTCTCCTTTGACTTTTATGTGCTTAAATCGGGTCAGGTCGACCCAGATTGGTTCAGGCAAATGTGGTTGTTCTTTCTGTGCTCACCTAATTACAGAAAATGGAGCTGCTGTTAAGGGCCAGCTCTGAACTCCTCAGCTCTTGTTATTGTTCCCCCATTTAATTCTCTTTGCTTAAAACACTCTCCTCTGCTGTGCTGTCACCACAGCTGTTGAGGGCACTGTCAAATATTGAGACTTTGGGATTACTGCTTCCCATGGCCCCTTCTAGGATGCAAAAAATCCTGAGGAATTTAGAGAAAAGCTTTTTCTGGGTGCTGTGTGTGAGTGCTGCAATCTTGGGTTTGTTTTTTAAGGCTGATGATGCTGCAGCTCCTTGGGAGGGAGCAAAACTGGTGAATAATTGCTTGTCCAGTGGCTGTCACAGAAATACCTTGGGATCCACCAGTAAAAATATCGTGACTTTAGATAGAATCATTGAGGTACAGGTCAATAAATTGGATTTTTTTCACAGCGATGCCTCATGAATGACCATTTCTGATGTGAGGGGCTCTGTTTCAGAGGATCTGCCAGTAAAACATCTTGGTAATACCAATATCTACCAGAAAAAATACCTTGACTTGTGACAGAACCCCAGAATCCTTGAGGCACAGGTCATTAAATCAAATTTTTCCAGTGTTTTTGATTTTTCCACCATTTTTGATGTGAGGGGCTCTGTTTCAGAGGATCTGCCAGTAAAACATCTTGGTAATACCAATATCTACCAGAAAAAATACCTTGGCTTGTTACAAAACCCCAGAATCATGGATGCACAGGTCATTAAAGTGAATTTTTCCAACGTTTTTGATTTTTCCACCATTTCTGATGTGAGGGGCTGGAGGGGCTCAGTTTCAGAAGATCTGCCAGTAAAATATCTTGGTAATACCAATATCTACCAGTAAAAACACCTTGACTTGTGGCAGAACCCCAGAATCCTTGAGGCACAGGTCATTAAATCGAATTTTTCCAGTGATTTCTCATCAATGACCATTTTTTAATGTGTGGGGCTGGAGGGACTCTTGTTCCAGGAGTTCACTCCCAAACTTGTGAAGTTTTAAACATCTTTAGGCCTTCCTTGTTTCCCCAGGAGTTAGGAAGTTAACTTGGAGGCTGCTGAATTATTGAGGCTGCAGAACTATCAAGTCTCACTTTTCCAAGAGGAAAATTAATAAACAAAAAAATAGAGAATTTTTTTTAAAAAATTAATTAAATAATAACAAACAGCGGCAGTACTGTAGCCCGTGAGGTGCAGTTATTGTCAGTTGAAGAAATAATAACTAAAACATAAGAATGGTGAGTAAAATCAAATCCAAAGTAATCTTTAAATGACTTTTTTAGAGCAGTTGTGAGGCTTAAAGGGTGTGTTGAATACAGACAAGTGTTACTTTTGCAAATTCACTCTTCCTCGTTAAGATAACAATTAACGTGTCTGTAAATGGGCCTGGAACAAGTTCACCACTCAGAAGAACAAAGCAAATTAGAGAAGTGTGTGAGCTTGTTTGATATTGCCTCAAGCAGCAGGGAGTGATCCACAACTCCTTGTGAACTGATATTAAATTAAAAAAAAAAAAAGAAAATGCAATCTGTGTGAGGCAGCCAAGGCTGACTCCTGTTTCCAAGGGAAAGAGTGGAAAGGGTGAAATTTGGTTTTAAAATATTTGGTTGCTTTTGTTCAATGTTCAAATGGGCTGTTTAAATCTCAAGATTTAAATGTCTGAAAAAAAAAAATAAATCTCCAGTATCACTGGGAAGGTGGAATTTAATGCTAATAATAAATGTGGAATTTATTCCAGAGGCAGGAATGGACAGATCTGTACTGGGAGGCTGAGCTGGTCCTCTCCCATCCCTGTGTAAATGGAATTTGGCCTAAAGAAACAAAGGGAATCAAAATCAATGACTCTGTTTGTGGTGTCACACCCTGCAAACACAGCAATGCTGCTGGAGGAATCCTTTAAAAACCATTATTAAATGTCTTTAAGAGCAGCAGAGTGAGATTGGTAGAATGAACTGAGAATAAACTGTGCAGAAATTTGGTAAAATAATAAAAAAGTTCAGGTCATATAACTGAAACATCAATATTTACTGGAAGCAGTAGAGTGGTACCATGCCAAACTTGGGACTAAGAAATGCTCATTAGGGAGTTTCCTGATTAATTCTCTTAATATGGTAAAGGAGTGATCGCTTGGATTTTCGTGTCTTTGAAAATTCCAGGAATTCAGGCATTAGTATAAACAATAATAAGAAGAGGACACGATGATAGTGTGAAAAATAAGATTAAAAAAAAGCCAGAATATTCCAAGCAGGGTTTGGTTTTCTGTATTTGCCTTCTGGTTGCTATTAACTTAAAAGTTTTAATTTCTTAGAGCCTGAGGAGACACAAGCTGAGCTGGAGGGAATGAATCCAAACTCTAGAAAGGCATCACTGATCCAAACTTGGAATAAATGTGATTTCTCAGGTTAGGCACGTCAGGAAACTGTGAGGCAAAATTCTGGACATTGCAAACCTTTCTGGGTTGAAAGATGTTTGGATTCCCATTTTTGGGCAGAATTGGGAGGAGCTGATTTGGTGTGTCAGTGAATTCCATGGAAGGGGCTCTGCAGGTCCCAGTGCTCTCCTGGGGAGCTCCAGAACTGGAAATTTCTGGGGGGAAATTCCTGGTTCAAACGGAAGAAAAGTTTTTCTCTTTGTGCCTTCGGGGTCAACGCTGTGGCTGAAGCAGAGCAGTGGAATCCTAATGCTCCCTTAATCTATTTAGACTGGTAGAACCACGTCTGGCCTGCACAGAATTCCTTTTTGTAAATACATTTGTGCTCCAGCTGAGCACTGCATTTTGCTGACAGCTTTGCTTTCTGCATATTGACTTCAATTATTTCTGTGCCAAATGGCCCTGAAACTCCTCAACGGGCACATTTCTCCATCTCACCCCACATCTGGGCCTGATCTGTGGTGTCAGGCTCCCAGACTTGCAGATATTGAACTATAGATTGGCTGCTGTGTTACAGCACTGAGCCTCCTTTTAAAATACCATCTCTTCAGGATGGAGGATGCTGCAAATGAAGCGGGGAATGTTGGAAATAAAACAAACAAACAAAACCCGCCCACGCTCGCTGTATAAACTCAGTTTTCTTGTCTGCAGTTTTTGTGGATCTAACACAACATTTAATGGTAATCCCCCGTCCCCCCAACCTCCTAAACACCATATGGGAAATCGAATTAAACACTCACTTTTAACAATGCTGCTCAGTCAAATAAATGCTCTGCTAAAGAAAGTTTATTGCAGTCAGACCAAGCAAATCCTGATTTGTGCACTTTGCCACAGTTTTGCCTGCATTCCCATCTCTTTGGTACTGAAGTATTAATGCTAAACCCCCTTGATGTAATATAATACAGAATCCATCTTTGGAGCATATTGGAGCTGAACAAAGGAATTATTTGCTCTAATTCACTTTCTGGAGCCGTCTCAGCAGCATCTTGTGTTACACAAATTGCAGGAGCTGAGGAGTCTGAGCTCGCAGTTAAACGTGCCCAAATTGATTTTTCAAGTCTCTAATAATTTCTCACTGTTCTGCATCTCAGTAATAAACAGAAGTGACGTGCAGAAATCTGGTTTTGTGCTGGGAGCAGGGATGTGCACACAGAGCAGGATGGTGGCAGACAAGCACTGGCTGGTTTTGTATGGCACAGTGAGGTTAAAATGTCATTTAAAAGTTGTTCTTCTAATGCAGACCAGCTGGGGAAATGCTGCCTGCATCTCCTGGAGCCCTTGGAGAGTTTCAGCACTGGGGGAATTTGGGAGAGGGCTGGGGAATGGAATTGAGGGAGATATTTAATAGGAATTTTGAATAATTCTTTTGCCTATTAATACCTACTTGACTCTCCACCCTCATTTACTGGGTTTCAGGTCTGAATTTACCTTCAGGAAAGCATTAAGTCCTGCAGGGAATGTGAGAGGAAGAGCTCCTTCAACAGGTTTGGCTTTCTCCATGTCCCTCTGCTCTGCTGGATCTCAGTTTGAAGCCAGGACTTGAGTGTGATCCTGTTGTCCCCAGGTTGGCAGGAAATGACCCTGACCTCTTGTTTGGAATTGTGCATCCAGAATGGGCTTTTTTCCTCTGGCATGGAGGCCTGGGAGGAGGGAACACTTCTGAGAAGCTTCAGTTAACAGAGTTCTGAAATAACAATATCCAGTGTACATTTTTTAATACAGTTGGCAAAATAATTGCACACAGAACAACCTGGAGCTGTTACTGGTCAGTGCCTCGATTAATCCAGCATTTCATTCCCTAAACTCACTGATGTTTTATGTTGATTTGGAGAATCCAGGTCTCATTCTCCACAGGAGCTAATGAAAACTCCGTGGAACAGGAAAGACAATGTAATAGGAAGAAAAAAAAAAAAAATGGCTGTGAAAAAATCTGTCTAAATTAAGGCTGTAATTGATCTCCTCAGACGTCGTGTCTTGAGGAGCTGGCCACATTTTCTTGTGCCTTTATTACCAAATGACTGATTACCAGAGAGATGGGACGTAGCAAGCACCATATGTTGGGTTTACCTAAAAGCTCATCAATTGCCTGTCTGTTGGGTCTCTCAAACATGATCTGTGAGCAGATTCCTTCCAGGAAAACAAAGCCCAGCCACAGAGTCATCAGGTTTGAAGTATTACCCTTTCAGATGCCTTCTCAAGCCAGTTCTTTCCTTGGCTGTAAACACGAGGCAGATGCAGTCCTGAGTGCTGATGAATTGTTTGTCAGGAGCCCTTTGGCTGAGCATGGAGGGATCTGGGACATCTTGGGATGACAATGAGCTGCTCCCAACAGTCCAGACAAAGCCTGGGAGTGTAAAAACACAAAAACACTCAGGGAAGAGTGTGGTTTGATGAACTGTTCTCTTATGGTCAGCAATGAACATCTCAGAGGGGTCGGGTCAAGTATTTTACAGAAGTTGAAATGAGTGGAATTGAGTGTTTATTTGAAGCTGGCTCCTCAGGGGTTAGGAGAGCAGGGGGTGGTGATTGTGCTGCTGGTGCTTGCAGCAGGCTCTGCAACATGGCAAGGACTGAATTCCCATTCCAAGGATGTCTCTGCAGCCTTCTGAGGCAAATAACTCCTGAGGCAGATACCTTGGAGGACAAATGGCTCAAGGCTGTGTCAGGTCACTGACAGAGGGTCATGAATCACTCCCTGTGTTTGGCCCAGCAGTCCCCCCCTGTTTGACATCCTTATTCCCCAGGGAATGTCTGGAATTCATGGCTGGAGCAGTTCCCTCTCCCTCCTCATTGTGTTTGGTGAGTTCTGCTGCAGATAAAATGGGATGTTGCATCTTAACCCCATATTTGGGGACCTGTGGCTTTATAGACTGCCCACCATGCCCTGCTCATTCCAGCAGCTGTCTGAGAGATTTGTATCCCAGAGAAATAGGGAATGAGCCAAAGGAGTAAATGATGTCTCCTCTGATTTTATAACCCTCTCAGTGCAAAGTATTAACACCACTCAGAGGAGACAATGTGGAGAATTTCCTGTGTGCCAGGTGGAAATCAGATGAAATCTGAACTTCTGGAGTATTGCAGAATATGATGTTGCAACAGAAATAAATGTAAAGAGAAGTTTTTATCTCCAGCCTTACTTTCACAGTCCTGTTTTATTTTTGTTAAATTTGAGAGGGAAAAGAATGTTGCTGCTTTTTTCCTCATTTCAGTCAATAACTTGGGCCAGGTATCCCCCCAGCTCCTTTCTCAGTCTCTCTCTAAGTCAAGGATTAGGACATTGCCTCAGACTTTTACTAAGGATCCAGTCTGCCCTTAAAAACTCCAGCCAGGATTTTCATGGCCAGAGTGAGCACCACAGTTGTACAGATCTGATGAAATGTGTTGACTTCATCCCCTCACAGATTTCTGCAGCCATTCTTTTGACCAGAGGATCCGGAAGAGGGAATAAAATCCCAAATATTACACTTGCTGCCCTGTTTGTTTAGCAAGTGGCCCTCACTTGTGGTAGAATGAAAGGTTTTAAATGTCCTGCAGGGAAGGCTGGCTCTGTCTGTGGTTTCCTGAAACTCCAGCAGCTCTCACTCCCACTCCTGAGGTGAGTGAGGTGAAATATCTATTCCTCCCCACCTTTTGAAGCTTTTTTTTGTGACAGCCTTGGATTCCTTTGGAATGAATAACTCCCTGCCAGGTCAGGCAGAGTGTGGGGTTTTGTGTGTGTGTGTGTGTGTGCACAGATAAATCCCAGCCTTGGATCCCTGCTTTCAAATCAAGCTCTTGAGGAGTTTGCTTCAGTCCTGGCCGAGCTCAGTGGGAATTCTGTCTGGGGGAAAAACTGAGAACCTTCACTTTGCCTTTGATTCCATTCGAGCTGGTTTTTGAAAAAAAAAAACAAAAAAACCCCAAAAAAAACCCAAACAAAACCACCCAGCTCCCAGAGGGCTGTGAATGCCACATCTGGGAGGGCTGAGGGGTGATCACCACACAACAGCTCGGGAAGATCTGAACAGGAGGGAGCTGGAGCCCTTGATCCCCCTGGCTGGAATTAGTGCAGAACAACTATCAGATCATTCCCTGCTGCTCTCCGTGGTGTGAAGGGGAAATACCTGCACTGTGAAGGCTGACAATCAAGAGTTCAGCCTTACAAGTTTCTGTTTCAGCAGGGAGAGAGGAAGGAATTATGGAATTCAGGGATGGCATCACCACCAGCAGATTAGGTCATTTGGGACTCCTAAAAGACCTTTTCCCCCCAGTTTGCAGCACTGAAGGAACCTGTCAGGATTCCCTGGGTGAGTATTCAGGAAGGAGCTGAATGGGCTTGTCCAGAACTTGTTCTAAAATAAATGGCTTTGCATCAGCAGCATCATTTTCACTCATTCTGGCCCTTTGATACATTTGACTGTGGATATTGGCTGTGGGAGTCCCTGCAGGCTCCAGACAGTGCTGGGGAGAGGGGGCTGAGAGGACAGTTCAGCTCAGGTGTTTAATTCAGATGTTCTAGAAAACCCTCTGAGAAAGAGCCTTTTTTTTTTTTCTTTTTGGCAGTGATTGCATAAGAAGTGGGAGTGAGGTGATGAGTCCTCCTCGGGGTATTAGTCATATAACACAGACATTGCCTTGAAACATCTCCAGTTGGTACAGCTGTACTTTCAACTTGAAAAAGGGAATAATTTGGCTGTGGTGGGACTTGGAGGTCTGGAGATCCTCACTGGCTTTTCTGAATTTTTCTTATATTAAACATTTCACAGTTCCATGTTATGAATTTCTCCTAATTTCTCACTATTGGAAAACCTGGTCAGTGGGGATTTGTTTTTATCGCTCCCAAAATGACAAATACAAACTTAATTGAAAGGGAAATGATTTTCCAGATTTGTAGATTTCTAAGGCTGAGAGCCTGCATGAGTAACTTTAATTAAATTCATTTTCCTGCAGAGCTGCTCCTTGTTTCAGTTCCTCAAATCCCTACACATGTTGCTCCTCCCAGCTTTTCAGTTTGCTCATGAGACATGATTTAAATGCTTGTCAGCTGCCTGAGAGAACCTGGAGGAACAGGGAATAATTTCAAATGTTTCAGAAGAGAGGGGAAAACAATATTGTGGCCTTTCCTAATTTAGTTCTGCTTCATATGGACAAGTGTAAGTCAACACCCAAGTGTTGGGTGATAAATCTAAACCAAGAGCAGTCCTGATAATTTTTCTTTTTGATTGTTTTCTCTTTGGCCTTTGTGAGTGTAACCAGGAGACAACGTGGTAGAGATGAGAATTTAATGCTGTTAATTAGGTAATGAAGAGCCTTCAGAGGATTAATCAGATATATAAGGTGAATGGGGAGTAGTATGGCCAGAACCCATGGAGAGGAAATGTTGGGCTGCTGGGAGATTTTAGCTGGAGAGAGAAAGGTGAGTGTAGGGTTGTGGTTTTTTAACAGAGCACTTTCACAAAGTGGAGAAAAAGCTGGGCCAGAAATTGTGGGGATTGAAAAAGCTGGGTCAGAAATGGTGTGGATAGAAAAAGCTGGGTTAGAAGTTGTGGGGTTTGATGGTGTCATGAGGAGAGGAGATGTGGCAGGAGCTGCACATCGTCCCTGTGATGCACAACAGGAAACACTCAGGCACAGAGAGGGAATTATCCCATCAAAGGGAGCAGGGTGATGCTTTTGGAGATTAAAGAAGGACTCGTGGTCTCTGACTTGTGGATATTAAGAGGTGGATGCATGAAACCTCTGTGAAAAGTTTTGTTCTGGCACAAAAGGTGTGCCTGGGACTTCCATTTCAGTCAGCAGCACCTGCTTTTGGATCCAGGGAAAATGCAAGAGTGAGGAAAATTCAAGTTCTTACTGTGTGTTCTTGGGAAACTTGTAATGATAAAATGGTCAATTTGTGTATAAAGGAGGAGTCTGCCTTGAGGAGATGGAGATCAGACCCAGAGGCAGGAAAGGAATTGATTTCCTGCAGCTGAGCCATGGCCAGGCTCAGCAGGTTTGATGGTGTCCCATCCATGGCAATGGCCAGGGGAGGTGCTGATGCTCCTGTGCTGACATGGGATGGGGATTTTGAGCTTGAGCTTTCTCCTACTGAGCCCTCACTTTAAAACACGAGACTCGGGCCAGGTTTGGTGGGAATGTGCTGTGTGGGAGGGAGTGCACATGGCTTGTGCCAAAAGCCAGTGGAAAAATTGCCAGAGGAAAGAATGATGCATGGACTTTAAAAACTGGCTGTGAATTCAAGTGTGCAAGAGTTATGGCAAGAATTACTTCCCTTTTTTAAAAGTTTTCTTTGGAAGGAAGGAAAGATGTTTTTTTTTCCTCCTCTGGTTCAACACCTTTAAAATATCTCCTCCATCTGGTACGAAAATTTGAGTAGAGATTAACAATCAAACACTGTGTGGAGGAAACTTCAGCTGAGTTGCAGATTAAGTCCCAGGACAGTTATCAGGTATGTGATACACAGACTATTTATTTAAGGAAGGACAAAGACACCAAGCTGTGCAGATAAGCTCTGAATTATTAGAAACTCAATTTCACGTCAGAAACCGGTCTTTTAATTCAAAAGGAAATATTCATAAGCCATCTTAGTTTCTCATTTGAATATAATGTGATGAAACCTGTTAATAGAAGAGACTGGTGGGATTTCTTTCTCTTTTTTGCTGTCACAACAGGTGGCTGTGGAACACAGGCTTAACAAGGTAGCCCTTCAGAAATGAGAACCTCATGAATTTAAAGAGGAAATTCAAATGCAGATCAAGGATAGAGAAACAGGATCTTACCTTGTGTGGGGGAGAAAGAAAAGAGTTCATTCCAAAGGCCAAGGAATTTTGTGGGGGAAATTGGTTTTGGTGCAAGTGTTTAGTCTGGTATTGAGGAAAGCTGCAAAATCTTGGGTGGTTGCATTTTGGTCAGGGATGAATGTTTATGTAAGAGCACGATCTGAGCTTTGAGGTTTGCAGCTGGTAGGAAAATTCAGTGTGTGTTGGTGGGATGGCAGGAAGTTCAGTCCTAAGGAATGTAATGAAACCTTGTTTTCACTCCCAGAATTTACCCTTTGCTTTTACCTAAGCTTGATGATAGACCAAGTGAAAGAGTGATGAACAGCTTGGTGCACGATGAGCATAAACTTTGGATGAGAAATACATATTGTAATTCAATTGTGCATCAGTGTTTAAAACAGAAACCTTGCTGGAGTCAGGACATTGTGATTGCATTTGATTTTAATGATGTTCTTGCAAAACTGGGTGAATGATGCTGTTTTACACTACAACGACACAGACTCCGACTTCAGAAGGCTGAAAATGACTCTTATTTTTGAGATGTGTCTCCTTTATATACTTTTCTACACAGACTGGTTTGATTGGTGAAAACAAAGACAAACCTCTTCACTTACATTGGTCAGACCAGAGGGACATCAAGAAGTCCCTCCTAGGGAAAAGAATGAAAACACAGTTACAGTTACAAAAACACTTCTCTTGTTTACAGAAAATTCCCTGGGAAAAGAATTTCAGGAAACCAAAACATCTCAGGCACAAACCAGGGCTAGAAATGAAAGCAACTCTGGGCCTTGCTCTCCAATTTCTGGTGCATCTTGCTCTGTTTAATGAGGTGATTTATCCACCAGGTAATGCCCCCGTTGTCCTTGTGGAGCTGCCCATTAAACACATGGCACAGCCATTCCTTCCCCTGCGTGTGGAAATAATGATCCTTCTGGCTGAGCTGCATCAGATGGGCAAGGTTTACACAATGTGTTTTTAAGTGAGATGTCCAGGTTGGAGCAGTCCAGGAGAAGGAACACTTTTCAAAACAATTTTTTTTTTCTAAGCCAGTCTGTGCTTTTGAAAGAAGAAATATTGGGTTTTGAAGAGGCTTAATGGCTTTGGAGGTGGTTTGGGAATGGTCAGTGTGTTGGATGTGAGCACTGAGGAGGAAAGAGCAGCAGAGTTGCAGAGCAAAATAGAATTTGGGTAAACAAACCATGGGAGGGAGCATCTGCCTTCACTCTGTTGGGTTCTTGGTTGAGTCCCAGCCCTGCAGAGCTTGTTCTGTTTGAGTTTACCCAACACCCACCAGAGTCAGGTGGGAAGTTCTCCAGCCTTCTTCAGGTCATGCCCAGGAGGGTTTTCCATGGCTTAGCTGCCACTTCTGACCTGCCACCTCCCAGCTGTGCATCCCACAAAAACCCCACCAGCATATTCCAGCTCTAAGAGTTGCCAGTTATTTTTAAATGACCTGAACAATCACTATGTGGAAGAATTTTCCAGAACTTTTCCAAAAGTTCCTTTTCTTGATTTCAGTGCTGTGTCCACGATTTTCCCCCATTGTTCAGTGGAGTGGCTCTGCTGCTGTGTTCCTATGCCTCAGTACTAAGCTACTTAATGTATCTTGAAATAGTCTCATTTTTTTGGCCTTCCAGAGTACGTGGAATTATATACATTATTCAGGATGTCCCTTGTTATTCCCTAAAGAATATAAAAATAGAAATTAATAAAGTGTGGTTTAAGTGGATCTAGGGTTCTGAAGGGGATTAAGGCTGTGTGTACACACAGGTTTGGCTGTTCCTCGTTGTGACTTTGCTCTCTCTGACGTAAACAAGTGAGATGACCTTCCCCTGGCAGAATAAAGACAGAGTGGGGTAGGAAGGGGGGATAATTTATCAGCTTTTCTCTCTAGATAAGAATGAATATCTTGTATAAATCACAGCGCTGCAGAAGTCAGGAGGAATTTTCAGTGCTGTGAGGTGATGCAAGCCCCAGACTGTCAGGGTTGGGTCTTCTCAGAATAGTCTATTGGGTGAGAAATAAATCTGTCACAACATGAAGGTAATGTAAAGTATTTTAGTGGGTCTTGGGCCAGAGCAAAGTTTGTGTGTGGGGAAGTGAGACAGCTCAGCAGGAAGCACAGAAATCCAAATTTCCCTTTTCTGTGGGATGGTTTCTAAAGCCTCTCTGTATCTCCTGTCGTGTAATTTGATATTTAAATGCTGCTCAGGTCACAAAGTCTGTAATATTTTGGTTTTTATGCTCAGAGTTGGCATCCAGCCCCACAGCTGTGCAGCTCAGTCTGGGTCTGTCCTGTTCCTAGAGGAGTTGTGGGCAGTGCTGGATGTAGGGAATTGGGAGTGTGGTACAATTTCAGGAAAACCCATCTGAATCACAGAATCAAAGTCCTTCTGGCTGGGAGAGACCTTTAAGATCCAGCCATCAACGAGCCCCATCACCATGGCCACCACTGACCCATGTCCTCCAGTGCCACATCCACGTGTTTTTCGAACAGATCCAGGGATGGTGATTCCACTCTTCCCTGCCCAGCCTGATCCTGGCCCTGGCAACCCTTTCTGTGAAGAAATTTTCCCAGATTCCCCATCTAAACCTCCCCTGGTGCAACTGGGGGGCCATTTCCTTTTATCCTGTGCTACCTTGGAGAAAAGAGACTGGCACCTCACTACAGCCTCCTCCTGGGGAGTTGTAAAATGTGAGAAACTCTCCCTGGAGCTGCCTTTTCTCCAGGCTAAACACCCCCAAACCCCCAAGCTGTGTGAATGCTCACCTGTGTTGTTCAGAGGTGGGGAAAGAAATGCAAATTTAAGACAGGCTTAGGAAGACGAGCTTTGGGAAGCTGCTGCTGGGCTGTCTCCTGCAGTTTCCAGAGGTGTAAATTGTTTTATTGCTGTTAGCAGGGAACCCCCTTTGGGCTATGATTACACAGCCATGGGGGTCCAGAAGAGCTTTCCAAGGTACCCTAGCACTCCCTCGTTTACTGGAACCCACTGGTGCTCTTTGCTTCTTTTTTCTGACAGAAAATGCCTGGGGCTGTCTCTCTTGTTCTGTGGAAGGCAGCTAAAGGAGTTAATTGAATTAAATCCTCAATCTGGAAGGCTGAAATCTGGAGTCTGAGTTGTGTTTGAGGGTGAAGAGAGAGCTGAGGAAGTCTTGGGAGTGCAGATTCACTGCTTGGAGACCAACGGGGCTCAGGAAATGCAAAGCTTCAAAAATGGAATGGTGAGGATTTCACCAAAACGTGGCCAAAACACTTGAGAATTGATCCAGGGCTTTTCAGATGTTCTCACCGCTGATACCTTAAAAATCCCTCTTGTTCCCAGTGGCATGTGATGAACTGTGCTACAGCAAAAACCTTACAAGCCACAATTCCCACATTCAGGTTCTGTCATTTGATGGTTTCGTTTGCAAAAATGTTTAGGTGATAAAAAAGTTGTGTGAGGTCTTTGTGGAGGAACTCAGCATCTCAAATGGAGTGTGAGAATCTGTTGCTCCTAATGAATTGGCTTAATTCTGAGCAAATTAACTAACTGAGCAAAACAGAGTTGGACTTTGAGGTTGTTTTGTAAGCACTGAGTGTTTTGGGGGTGTTTTGTGTGTTTTGCTACATGTTTTTTAAACACAGTATGTTTCTATAAGAGGTGTAAGAAAAAGAAAAGCCTGGCAAGCCAAGTTGATGCAGAACTTATAAACTGACCATTGAAAACAGTGAAATATATTAATATAGCAGAAAAATCAGGTCCTGGACAAATGGTATTTGGCAAAGCAGATATTGGAGGGATCATGTCCTAGAAAAAAAGAAATTGTGTTGTTGGTAGTTTTTACTTTCAGTAGCTGAATATGTACCTTTTTTTTNTCCGGATCACCCACTTTGGTGTTTCGTCTAGGAACAAAGGCTTAAAGCCTTAGAGTTTCCTTCTCCTGTACGAAGGAGACTCGTTTACCGAGCTGGGGAAAGCTGCACAGCCCAAAGGAGGTGCCGTCTGCCCTCCTTCTGTTGTGATCCCGGCTGTGACATTTTTTTTTCCTTTCGTTTTGATTTTGTGGTGTTCAAGTTTTGCGATTCGCAGCGCGCCAGCGCGGGTCGGCATTTGCTAGCGTTTTTTTTTATCTATAGAGACACCCCGAGGGCGCAGGAGTTTCTCAGTCTTTCCCTCCCTCCCGTGGTTTTAAGTGTGTTTCGGCTTTGCATTTACATTTGGATTTTTCATTTTTTTTTTTTTTTACGTGGTGCATGTGTGTGTAGTGCCTGCGTGAGTTAACATTGAGCTAGGATGGGTGCACAGGTATCCACGGCACAAAAGGCAGTTTTTTATCAAATTTGCAGTGTTTTGACAGGTGGAAATGTTAAGTTTTCTAAGGGCAAATTAAAAAGGTTCATCAGGAGGCTGTTCCTTTATTTCCCTCAAACTTCTCCTGCCTTAGTCTGCAGCTCCTCTTTCTGGGACACTGTGTGCAGCAAACTTAGGCGTTTAGCTCGGGCGGGGGATATGAAAGCGGCGAAATTCTTGTTTTGGCCACTGCAGATTCGCCCTGTGCTTTTAAGCAGCAGGGGAATGTAGCAGAGTTTTTGAAGATAGTGAATATTTGGACTGTGAGTGAATCACCTAGCCTGGGCCTCAGATGAAGGCCTGTAAGGCCTCAGTGGTGCAGGTGGAAATTCAGCTGCCAAGTCTCTGGCGCAGTGAGAATTACACCTTAAGGTGTTAACAAGGCACAGAGAGGTTTCTAATAGATAACATGTATAGTAAGTAGTCTGAACACCAGTAGCTGCCTTAAGAGTTTGGTCAACAATAAGTGTTTGCATTCTTTTCTGTGCTGTGTACCAATGAAAGACCACCTGTGACTGTAAACTATGTAGAAGTGTATATAAGTAGCCATCTTAGCTGAAATAAAGCAGAACGTAGCTGTTAACCATATTGGCTTGATCTGCGTTCTCTCTATACTCCGACTTCCTTTTTATCTCAGGCCAACCCTGGTAATAGGGGAGGGATAAAAGAACAGGATTGCTGAGAACCTTTCCCCCCGAGTTCAGCTCCCCCTTCCCCCAGCCCCAAGTCCTCTCTCCCCACGGCAGGCATTCTCTGGGGAGCAGTGGGGAAAAAAGCCCATCAGCCCTGGTTTCCTGTGAGTGCTGAGCTTACCCCACCCGAGCGGGATCGGCCGAACCACTCGGGACCCCCACTGCAGCCCTGGCCAGGCTGCCCAGGAATCCTCCCTTCCCCCTTCTTTCCCAGTTAAGAAGCCCTGAGTTTGGTTCAGTTTGGCTGGAGATGAGACGCTGTGAACTGGTGTCCTCGACTCACTTTCCCGAGTGGCTCTCTAATCGTGGTGCTGTTTCAAGTTGTTTTTGACAGTCCCAGATCTAGTCCTGTCCCAGGTGGAGGTCCCCCCCCCGGCTGCCAGACTCCTGCAGCTGATGCTGGTCGCCAGTCCCCAGACTCCGACCGATGGATGGATCGCCCTGCGGCCGACGGCGAATCTCTCGTCTAAAGCTGAGGACATCCGCCAAAACATCTTAAACGCCGTCGGCCAGATTGAGAAAGAAACAGAAGACTGGCTGAGTGGACTGTTTAAGAACTGGGGGCTCCTCAGGTGGGCAGGGTCCCTGGTGAGGACCAGACTTTGGATTTTGTTTGTTGTAATTATCGTTTTGATTGCCTTCGGACTCGTTAAGCGCATGGTCGATCGATCGATTTACAGATCAATTTCCAAAGCCATTGCGCTCCCTGAGGTGAACCAGGTTTTCATGCCAGCGGCTCCTGCAGATGAGGAAGACCTGGAGGGAGTGGCCTTGCTTGAGGAGGATGAGGATCCAGAAGACATCCTACCTCCCGAGGGAGATTGGCCCATTCCTTAGAGGAATGGTGCCCCGATCAGGAGTGGGACAAGGACCTGTACCTTGAGTCCGAGTGCCCCTCCCCTCAAATGCAGTTCACCTCCTTTTAAATAAAAGCAAAGGGAGAGATGTAGTGGTGTGTTTTCAGTTTTATCAGTTTTCTGTATGTATTTGTTCTTTGTTTTATACTGTTTTATGTAAGTTATAATGGTTTGCACCATGTACCCCTATGTTTAACCCTTTATGACTTACCCCAGTTATTGTTATTAATCAGTCATCCTTTATGTGACATATGGGTCCTGTCCATCACCTCGAAGCCTCACCCTGATGTCCAGAAAGTTCTAGTGAGGGCATCAAGTGATTGGGCAAGGGTCCCTGTTCTCCCCTCCCTTGAGTTATTGATTTGTTCTGTTGATTGTGGGGCTGGCCAGACAACGCGGGACACGGGTCCCCAGAGACACACCAGACCTCTGCACTTCATCACAAGAGAATTTGCTCATCTGTCTGCAAGTTTTTTTTTGTTATTTCTTGTGGTTCCCTCCCCAAATCTGACATTAAATACGGTTTGTTGGTTTTATGGCAGCTCTGACCTGAACTCAGATTTGTTTTGTTGCTCCTTTGGAAACGAATCCTTCTTTCCAAGGGTTCAAGTTGTGTGCTGGATGTTATAAAAAAAGCACAATGGATGTCAACTCTGCCTTAAAAGTTGTAGGTTCAGGTTTGGGTAGGCACTAACTGGATAATTGCTACCTGCTGTGGAATAGAATGTGTTGTTATTTAATGTATGCAGATTTGGAGGAGAAGAAAAAAAAAGCCTGATGAATAACCTAATTTTCAGGCACAAAATGCACTGTAATTTGAGACTGAGATGTAAAAAATGTGCATTACTCCTCCCCTGTGTATCAGTGGTGGGAAGCTCTGGTTTCTCATTCCTGTGGAGAAAACAGGAGCTTGGCTTGTGGTTACAGAAAATGTTGGTGTTTCTTGTTTTGGTTATTTCCCCCCCCCACTTTTGGTTATGTTTTTAATCAGTTGAGCAGCAATTTGCTGAAGTTTTCCCCTCTGCCTTCAGGGCTTCAGGAGGATTCCTCATCCTCTCATTCCCTGTTTCCCTGCCCTTCCTCTCTCCCTGTCTCCCAGTGGATGTCTCACGTCTTCTCTCTCCCTCTGCATGAATTTGGCAGCAGAAAGGAAAGGGACCACGGAGAATCTGATTCTGCTCATTCTTATCACTTGATCACTCTTTGGGAAGTGTCTTTCCCTTGTGCTATCTGTATTTTGAGCCTTAGCCAGCTGCCTTTCTGAGGCAGGATGGCCAAGGTGTGTTTTATTTACCCAGAATTTGAGATGCTGGATAAGGGCACCTCCTCCTTCTCCCTGTCCTCTCCACGAGTGCTTGAGATGTTGTCTGGAAGAAAAATGATGGTAACTTTTGATACTGGTCTCATCCAGTGCCTCTCTGAGCGTGAAAGTTTTTAAATCCTTTTACCCTTGTTTCTCCAGCTCTGCCAGCTTCTCCTAAGTGCAGCCAGTCTGACAAAAGTTTCCTTTATCTCCTGCTGATTCCTGTGTGTAGATGAAGCACAGCAGATGTTTGAGATCAGGATCTGCTGCAGAGGTTATTCTTTTCCCAAGACACTGGCAATGGAGAATACAAAGGATAAAGACATATTAAGGTGACCAGAACCAGAGGAGGTTTTAATCTTCATGCTGGGAAGTCTCTCCCTCAGCAAAGAGTTGGTGGTACAACCTGTTCAATAACTTGAAATACCATTCTCTTGCCTTGTGGTATGGTAGTTGTGTTTCCTGTGTGCTTTGGCAGCTGAAACATCGTGGGAAAAGAACGCTGTCACTCCTGGTTATTGTGTTGTGCAAGGCAGAAATCTTCCTCACAAGGCAGAATTCTTCCTTGCTTGTGGACTGCTGCTGGCAAAATTACAATTTAAACCCTCCCAGCCCCAAAAGAAAGGAGGTGTGGACATGCAGGGTTTGAATGCAGTGGTTCAGGGAAGGTTTGTGCCAGGTGAAGGAGCTGAGCTCTGCATCTGCTTCATCCTTAACTAAGTTGGTGCTGGTACAAGTTCTTTAATACAGCCTCAATTTCCAGCTGTCGTTGTCAAGCTGTGGTTTGGCTCCTTCCTCCTCTCACTGACAATGTGATAGGGAATCTGTGAAACCATTTCCAAGGATTCTGGAGTTTCCCTGATCTGTGGCTGAGGGAGGAAGTTGGCTCCTGCAGTGAGAAAACCTTATTTACATCTCGGAATTGCCCTGTGTGCAGGGGTGGAGGAGCTGAGAGCTGTTCCAGCTGGGTTTGTGGCAGCATCCTGGCACCAAAATTATTTCAGGATGGGATTCCTGGCGCTGCCTGGGGAAGCTGGGGTGTGCACAGGAACATCCCAGAGCTGTTCTGGTACCCCCAAACCAGGATTGCCAGTGAGCCAGGACAGTGCCATCACCCCCAAAGCTCTGTGTTGGGTGTCAGCTCCTGGTGTTCTGCCTCTTCTGGCCTTCCCAGATAAAACAGGAGTATTTCCTGAGAACAGCTGAAAATGGCAAGCTGCTGTTTGGGTTGATTAATTTCTGAAGCTTGTAAGTCATTTTGTGTAATAATTACCCAGGTTGAAAATGATTAAAATTCAGCGTCAGCTGCTTCATACAGTCAGACTTGTGCTGCTTTGTGTGGTAGGTGGAATAATTTCCTGTAAGAGCCCATTTAAAAGCTTTTTTGAAGAGATCAGCAACTGTCATCTTTATTTCTACCATTCTCCTTTTCTGATGTTTGTGTTTCTACTCCCACTTCGACATACTTGGACTATGATACCTTGTTGGGAGTGAAAGGGGAGATAAAGGCTGAGCACAGCTGGCTTGTTCCAGGAACTCCAAACCTCCTTGAACTAATTCCAGTAGCTGTAACTCATTAGTACAGCTGAAATTTGGGTCTGCTGTGCATCATTCCGTGTGGTTTTAATCCTGGATTTTTTTTAAATCAAGGACTTCTGGCAAATTCAGAATTGTTTTGTCACAAAGCAAGAATTACATGGATGCTATCAGTCAGCAGCCTGAAAATAGTTACAAAGGAGGAGCTTTTCTATTACAAATTGTGTGAAGCTGGTTTTTGTGGGATGATGTGGAGGCTTTTTATGAGGGCTTGTGGACAGACCTTTCTCTGACAGTTCTTCAAACTTGACTGCAGCAGATCAGGACCTGACTTGGGAAAAAGGAAAATATCCCCAAGTTTCTAATTAGTTTCCAACTTCTGGGGGGGGGTGGTGAAAAAAAAGTAGGGTGAAGGTAGGGCTTGCATTTTTTTCTTGTTTTCTTGAACTATAAGTAGTCTGTTGAAATGGGTGTTTTGTACTTACTCTGTGGTGTTTATTTCTGTACTGAGCTTTCTTTTTCTGCCCCAATTTTGAACCAGCCTCCTGACCAAGGAGAGCTGCTGGAAGGTGGGGGAAAAGGAGGAGCCTGCCAGGATTCCAGCAGGGTGGCCTAGGAGGTCTCTGGGACAGCTTTTGCACAGGCAGGAGCTGGGGCTGTGTTTTTCATTTGGCTCCTGATTACAACTCTCCTGCTTAAAGACCCAGAGATCAGCCTTGACCTGCTGCTGCTGCATTTTCTGTTCAGCACAGGTGTTCCCTTTTCATTTCCTGCTGCATGGGCCAGAGCCCAGTTCAAAATCCAGTCAGATTCTCCCAGTGAGGTGTCTGGGGATGTGGGAACTTCCACGCTGAGCTATTAAAATAGTTTCCCAGTCTGTTTATTGAGAAAAGACAGCCCAGAACTTCACTTGGAGCAAATTTCCCCAGTCAGCCGAGCACACAACATCTATTATTGCCAGAGAAGCTTCACTCTGCCTAGCTTTAATTAGAAATCCCCTCTTGTAGGTTGTCAGGAGAATGCCAAAAGAGCCACGGTGAGAGTTGCTGCAGTTCATCACCCCCCTCACTGCTCTGAGCAGGAGTGGAGCACCAAATTCCAGGTGGCCAAGCTGGGAGAAATTGGTGAGATGGTTCACAAGTGCTGTGCCCATGCCTGGAGATTCATTGAGTGCAAGATCCTCTCGAGTTCATGAACACCAGCAATGATTTCAGGGGAGCTGGGAGCACACAAACACATCCTGATTGCTTCCAGGGAGGGACAGGAGCTTTTTGGAGTGCCCCAGTTTGGTACCTGCTGCTGCTCAGGGCTCTCTCTAAAATAAATCACACATTTATTTGAAGAATTTGGGCTTTTTATAATTAAAAAGAGTATTACTTGAATAACCAGTGTCAGATGGCATCTGATGGTTGTTCTGTCAAGTGATTTCCTGCTGAAATGGGTAACTGGGAGTAAAGTGAGTTTCCTTGCCCCAGTGATTAAACTCAAACACTGAAATTCCTGCTAACCACCTTTGTCAGGTGTACTCCTCTGCCATTGTTATACTGAAGCTTTGAGACTTCTGGCCCATTTTTATTGTGGCCAGAAGTTTCATTAGAGCAGCTGTTCTCGAGCCTGGTTGTTAATCCTTTTTTTATTATTATTTTATTTTTAATAAGGAAGAAAGGAGTGCAGCAGAAGTGTTGGGGATGCTTCAGCAGCACAGCACACACAGTTGGCTTCAGGCATGGATGAATGGGCAGAGAGGATTGTGTTTTATCCAAACAGCTTTGGTTGTATTTCTAGGGGTATTTTCAGCTTCTGAAAAAAACATTAAGCTCTATCCAGTGTTCTAAATCTCTCCTCTGAGCTTAAAGGCGAGGAATATTGTCTCTGTATGTTTTCTTTAAATTGAAAAAAGTCTTGAATCTCCACTGGTTCATAGAATTATGAAGGTTGGAAAAGATGTGAGGTCACCAAGTCCAACCATCAGCCCAGCACCATCACAGTCACCATCCAGCCCTGTCCTCCAGTGCCACATCCACTCATTTTTTTAACTCTTCCAGGGATGGTGATCCCACCACTTCCCTGGGCAGCCTGTGAGACCTGAGGCTTCCCAGCTGGTAACCTCTCCTCTGAGTGTGCTTTCTGTGGCTTTTAGAGTCAGAGGAGAAACCATTTTCTGGGATCTGCTGGACCTTCTTATTCCATCTGCTCAACCCTTTTTGCCCTTTTGGTTTCTTGTTGCTGTTGAATAATGGGTTGAATAGATTTGGGGGAGTGATTTATTAATTTTCAATATGTCTGGGTGCCCCAGACTCCTGTAATTACTTCACAGAACAATAAAGGAATAGAAAATTTGGAGAGTATAGCACAGGTTTCGTTGATCAGTTGGTTCATGAGGAGCTGTGGGGATGCTGCTGCTGTGAATTGAGTTATTGGGGTCATCTTTCATCAGGATCACCCCAAGTTAGCTTTGCACCTTGGAATGACTTGTTTTTTTTTAGGGGGAATGGAAATTGTGATTTTGGGTTGTTCTGTTCTATCCTTACAGCATCCATCACTACTGGTGGTAACAATTAAAAATACATTTGATTTTTAAACAAAACCCCCCAAATCCATGAGTGGTGTTCATTGGCTTACAGAGGTGTGCACTGCCTGAACCTTTTCTGGATTCCATTTGATGACAGACTGGAGTCTCTTTAGGACTCTTGGTTGGTTTATTTTTTCAGAGCTGGGCTTTCCTTTCCCCATTTCCATGAACAGCTGAAATTTCCCTCAAAGGAGTTTGGTGCATCCACTCCTGATAAAGGAACTTGGGAAACAAAAAGCCATTTTCACAGTGCTGGGAGGAGGAGGAGAGTGAAAGAGTCTACAAAAAAAAAAAACCCAGATCCCTTTCCAACCCGTTGGCTCCGTGGCACAGCTGAAGTTTACACTAATTAGAAATCATCTGGAGGCTCTGCAGCAGATTGAGTCTTGGGCTGGAAGTGCTTCCTGACAGGTGGTTCAGCACAAAGCAACATCACAATTACCTAACCCCCCTGTTTGATTTGTGTAAACCCTCATTGCTGCTCACGTTATTTAATGAACTCTGTGCTTCCCCTGGCCTCCCTGCAGAACGTGGTGCTCCCTTCCAAATCTGCAGCCCGTGCCCAGGGTTTAACCCTTCTGTTACAAGGTGAGGGAACATCAGTGTTAAAGGGGAGGTGAAAACTGGGATTTTAGGGCTGCAAATTCTTGTGGTGGTAAGATCAGAGAATCACTGAGTCGTGTGGGTTAGAAATGACCTTAAAGTGATCCCATTCCACTCCCTGCCATGGGCAAGGGACACTTTCCACAACCCCGGGTTGCTCCAAGCCATGTCCAGCCTGGCCTTGGGCACTTCCAGGGATGGGGAAGTTGTGTGATGCTTTGAAATTTTAATTGTGTAGTCAGGGGTTTCATTGTACCCTCTAGATTGGAGGGGTTTTCTTCAGCTCAGTTATATCTCATTGCAAACTCTTTTGCTTTGGACTGGAGGAATTAACTCTTTAATGGATTAGGCAAAACTCAAATGGTCGCTCTGAGATTTTTTGTAATATTTTTAACAAGTCTGACACAGACTCTGTGGTTACTGTAACCATTCACAGTCAGGAGAAAGATGAGGGTTGTGCTGGCCATGAAGGATTTCCTGAGCTTATCAGAACTCACTGTATCTCTGCAGGTTTTGTATCAAATGCCCTGAGGGTTACGGACTCTCCGTGTCCTCAGAGTTCTCTCAGAGTCTGGCTGCTTCAGCCCCACGGGAGGTGTTTCATAAACTGGATTTATGTGGAGTAACACAGCTGCAGGATGCTCTGTGACCCATGGAAGTATTCCCTCTCATGTAGTTCAGCCTCTGATGTGATTACACTCTTCAGCAAACACATATATTGAAATTCTCCTTCCAAGTGAACTTGGCTGTTTGCTGTTTATTTCCAGAGAACCTCTCAGTGAAGCCAGTGAAGTCAAAATTTGAATCCACAGGCATGGAGAGAGGTTTATTTTGTGCTCTTTGCTTCCCTCCCAGACTTGTATTAATCAGTCATTATTTCTATTTGGTTCCTTCTGCAAATAACTTGAACTTCGTCTCTTTCAGGAAAAAAAAAGAATTATTAGAGTAACTTCCACAATTCCAGAATTACGACTCATAACTACAAATGATGAACCAGATGAAACAATAAGAATAATAGTAATAGTAGTAATAATAATAATAATATAGTACAGAAAGGTGTTTCTTTAGAAGCAGTTATCAGCATTGGGTAGGTTACTTAAGTGTTCATGTCATGCTTTGTTTGGGTGGTTGTTACATGAACTTGGGAGGTAAAAGGTGTTTTTATGGAATGTGTTTGATGCATCAGCTGCTTGTGATAAAGTAGGTTTGAAGAGATCAAGTAAAAAGGATCCTCTCCCCAATAATATTGATTATATAGTTTTATTTTCTATGTCATAGATGGAATCAGCAGGTGTCCAGGGAACATTTGGAACCACAGGGTGGTTTGGGTTGGAAGGGACCTTAAAGCTCACCCAGTGCCACCCCTGCCATGGGCAGGGACACCTCCCACTGTCCCAGGCTGCTCCCAGCTCCAGTGTCCAACCTGCCCTTGGACACTTCCAGGGATCCAGGGGCAGCCACAGCTTCTCTGGGCACCCTGTGCCAGAAGAATTCCTTCCCAAAATCAAAATCTAAACCTTCCCTCCTTCACCTTAAGGCCATTAGGGCCCAGGACTTTCACTGGTGTGAACCATCTTGGAAATGTTTCTCCTGAGGGAAGAATGAAGTGGAAATGAGCAGGAGAGGAGGCTGAGCACTAATTCCAAGGGTGGCAGAGAGGTCTATGAAAATAAGAGGCAGCACCCAGGCAGAGCTCTTCTCCTCCCAGTGAAAACCCATCCCTGATGTGGCCCCACCAGGGAGATGGAGGGAGAATATTGGTTATCTTGGGGGATTTTTAGCAGATCCTGGTGATTCTAGTCAGGGAAGGGGTGTGACAGAGCAGCAGAGAGGGACATGATGGGCTCACTCTGGAGTGTCTGGATTCCAGGGGTGTGTTTTCCTCACAAATTCCAGCAATTTTGGCCAAGTTTCCCCTGCATGTCTGAAGGCCAGGCTGGAACCATTCAGGCTGTGAGATGTGAACAGGCGCAGGGCGTGTCTGAGCTGTCAAGAGGGACATGTGTATTTGGAGGCCCCAAAATCTGTGCATCTGCTCAGCAATATTGTCTGAGCCACCCTTGTGAGGCAGGGAAATTACTCATCCTGCACACACAGGGCCATTTATAGACCTCTGCCAGATTGGAACCTGACAGTGTGGTGGGATGAGCAGCTCCTCAGATTTCTGGCTGCAACACCGATTGTTTTAAAACAAAAAAAGACTTTGGCAGTTTAAATTATTTGCCAAATCTAAGTCAAGTCGTGTGCCTGAAGTGGCAAAGTGTTTTGTAGCATTAAATTAATGAAATTGCATTTTAAATGCAGAGTCCTCCCAGTGAGAGGTGCCAATATTCCTATTTCCCCTGAAACTGTTTCAGGGCAGCCAATGTTCATAGGTGTGTGGGTACAGAGTTTAAATTCTCAACTACCTCTGCTGTGCCTGTTGCAGTGAAGGCTGAATGAATTCATGAAAAGCTGGTCTCTTCTTCCAGGGTTGTTTTTCTTTCTCTGATGAGTTGTATTGTGGAGGAAATTGCTCTTTGATTTTTTGCCCTCTCCAGCAGCTGCTCTCCTCGCTGAAGAAGTGCCCACTGAAGTGCCAACACCAGCTCAAGATCAGGTTGGAGTGCAGCACTGCTGTTAATCAAGCTCAGTTCATTTGGAGCCTAATCCACTGCCTACTGAAGTCAGTGCAGAAATTCTCTGTGACCTGGGCAGGCTCCACAGCAGCTCAAGCCTGGGCTTCATGACTAAAACAGCTTAAAAAAATTCCCCAATGGAGGTGAAAACTCCGTGGAATTGCACAGCTGGCAGATCTGCTGCTTGCATTTGCTTCCACCAAACAAATGGGTGATTTTCAAGAGTAGTGAGGTTTAAGTGGTGCCAGTGTTTGCTGTTGCTCTGAAATTCACACTGTCAGCTGCTCACACTGGGCTTTATTTTAGAATAAATTTATTTTAGAAATCATGGAAAGGTGAGGCCTTCTTCTGCCAGCTGGAATGGGATCTGACTTGTCTGATCAGGGGAAAAAAAAAATGATGCTGGCAAAATGAGTGGTGTTTTTATCCTGTGCAAATGGATCAGCAGAAGGTGGGGATTTTTTTTTAAATGACTTTTTTTTCCATGGTTTTTTTTCCTTTTTTTTTTCCTTATTCCTGCTGATGTGAGCTTTGTGTTGAGAGGCATAGGAGCAGCCTGAGGGGCTGGGAATGCAGTGCACAGGGGGAATTTCCTGAGCACAGGATGCACAGGAGGCTGAGCTGGGGCAGTGACCTGCAGGAAGATCAGCAGAGAGTTCAGTGATCACACCCCCTACCCTCTGTGGGGCTGAGAATTCCAAGGAATTCCTGTTGGAATAATAAGGTGAAAAAATTAATGTTAATTAAGGTTAGCTTTGTAACCCTAAATGCTGCAATTTTCAAGATCATTCCTACAGTTTTTTCCATACATATAACCCAAGGGTTCTCCAATCCACCCTAGATTTTATTTTCACTAAACACTGGTGGGTGAGGTTGTGCTCCTTGCCAAGGTTGTGTTTAAATTGCTCAGTATTTTAAATAAAAACCAAATTTTTATTCAGTGTGCTTGGTGAACATCACAGGAGGATGTCTGAGATATTGTAGCACTACCTGCTAAACTTAAAATTTTGGTTTTTTTTCCAATTAACCTACATGGCTACATTTGCTTCTCCCAGGAGAGCATGATCCAGCTGCAAAGAGTGAATATCCCTCCATTTATGGAAGTGATCTTTGACAGGAATTAATATTTATCAATGAAAGACAAATTTAGAGAGTTCAGTGTCTTTATCCCTGGTGCAGATCGGGGTGAGGAGAGTTCTGCCTGCTTGACTAGCTCTGAAATCATTGGAGATCTGTAAATTCAGCTCTAATCTTCCTATAGGGAAATGTTACTGTTAATACCCAAAGCCTATTAAAAAGGGATTTCACATCTTTGGAAGTTATTATCGAATCTCAGAGATGTGAAGCCCATTTTTAATAGGTTTTGAACTTTATAGGCTCTCTGTAAGGAAATAATATTGTGATGTGGTTTAAAGCCTGTGAAGTACATTTTCTTCTCCTTTTGTAACAGGTGTTTTAAAGTGGAGATTCACCAGTTGTTTGAGGAGGTTTTTTGTGTTCTCCCTCTCCCCCCCCCCCTTTTTTTTTTCCCTCAGTGAACAGATTTTTATGTAACAAAAATTTCATAAGCAGTTGGGATCATGGAAATCACCTAATTCATTGGAGAGCTCTGCTATTTCCATAAAAATCTCTTTTTTTTCCTCCCCCCTCCCTGCCAGTCCCATGAGTACTCAATGGCATTGGCGTTTTCCTTGCTGTGCCTTCATCATAAATTCTGTAATATCAGTAATGTACTTGGAGATACAGTAAATATACTTATTATAGCAACTGCAACCATGCTTCATCCAGCTTCAGTAATTAGCCATGCTAATTACAGTTGGGATGTGGGCTGGGAGATGGTGTGCTACATTAAAACCAGAGAAATTAAACCAGAGCTGGCTGATAGAACTGTTATGTTCTTTTGGGGCCTGCAGATCTTAGTGAGGCATTAGCTAATTAAAAACGTCGGGATAGTTCCTGAATAAACTATTAAAGCTAAAGGTTACTTTCACACTTGAGTGGTAGATGTCAAAATGAGGGTTTTTTCCCCCCCCTTATTTGTGGCCTTTGTGGAATGCAGATTGAAAAAGACCAAGCATAAATAAAAAAATCTTGTTTTTATAATGGCAGAAATTCGTGATGGTGAAAGGGTTTTGAAAAGGCTTTTCCTGTGTGGTCAGTTTTCAGCTTTGGTTGGCTAAAGGGGCTGGAGAGGGACTTTGGGCAAGGCTTGGAGTGACAGGACACAGGGAGTGGCTTCAGCCTGGCAGAGAGGAGGTTTAGATACTGGGAAGGAATTCCTCCCTGTGAGGGTGGGGAAGGGCTGGAATGGAATTCCCAGAGGAGCTGTAGCTGCCCCTGGATCCATGGAAATGTCCAAGGCCAGGCTGGACAGAGCTGGGAGCTACCTGGGACAGTGGAAAGTGTCCCTGCCCATGGCAGGGGTGGCACTGGGTGATTTTTAAATGTCCCTTCAGCCCAAATCATTCTTTAATTCTCTGAGACACTTTGAGGCCTCGTCCCTGTGATCCTGCTCCCCAGGCAGGCCGAGGGCTGCATCCCCACCTGGGAAATGTCTCTGAGGTATTTCTGGGGTTGTGCTGCTCTACAGAGCTCTCTCCTTAGCCCTCCTGAATCCCAAATCACTTATCCTCTATTACTGAGTAAATCCTTTCCTCAGCAAAAGGAGCAAGTAAAGAAATCCAGGTCTTTGCAGAGGATTTGGAAAGCTGCAGTGACATTGACTCGTACAAGAGGGTGGGGATGTGGAAGCTGCAGTGTTTGACAGCTCATTCCAGAAGAGAATTCTTGTAAGAATATTCTCTACAAGCAGATGCATCACTGCTGGGACTGTGTCTCTCATATCCAGTTCAAAAGCATCAGATTTAGGAGACAAAGTGTACATGCAACAGAGGCTGTTTTCCCGTTGCCGTCATGAAGGTGTTTAAAGAAGAAAGAGTCTGTGCTTCTTGGAAGTCCATTGCACTGCAGAGGAGTGTGGACTCCTTCCTCATTGCTGGAAGTGTCCAGGGCCAGGCTGGACAGGACTTGGAGCAGCCTGGGACAGTGGGAGGTGTCCCTGCCCATGGCATGGAATGAAGTGAGATTCAACATCCCTCCCAGCCCACACCATTCTGCAGTTCCTGCTTTATGGCCTGATGGGTGAGAGGCCTTTTCCCCTGTGGAATGAGCAGGCTGCAGTCAAACCCCACCCTGAAAGCTTTGAGTTGTTGGAGAAAGCAGGGGATCATCTGTCCAAGGTTTGGGGAATCTCAGGGCTCTGTGACTCAGGCAGGTTCTAGGCCTCTTCCAAATGAGCATCACTCTCCTGCTGGTTTATCTGCACAAGTCCCACGACTTTATTGTTCACAGTGGAGAAAAATCTGCTCCTGCAGTCTGGATACTAAAATATTGCTGCCTGTTTCTAATGCTAATGCTTCAGTTCTTGCTTGAAAATTTTCCTGGGGAATTGTGGTGGTGTGTTTTCCTTTAGGTATATTTTTGTAAACCCTTTTGAATGGGTTTTGTTCCTGTTGGAACCCTGGAGGCTGAAAATTTCAGGCTTTCTGAGCTGAGGGGTGCTGACCCTCAGGCAAGCACCCTCACTTTGACCTGAGACCTTGGGACAGGCTCCTGAGACTGAGTGATAGCACAGGGGATGTGGGTGTGTAGTTTGAATAGTATTGTTTTTGATCTCACAGGATGAAAAACTTAAGATTTTAGTATATAGTAACACATGTGATACAAGATGGAGAGATTTGGACGTTGTCTAAGTCCTTCTTCACCTTCTTCTTCCTTCTTCCTTCTTCCTTCTTCCTTCTTCCTTCTTCTCCTTCTTCCTCCTTCTTCTTCTTCCTCCTTCTTCTTCCTTCCTCCTCCTTCTTCCTTCCTCCTCCTTCTTCCTTCCTCCTCCTTCTTCCTTCCTCCTCCTTCTTCCTTCCTCCTCCTTCTTCCTTCCTCCTCCTTCTTCCTTCCTCCTCCTTCTTCCTTCCTCCTCCTTCTTCCTTCTTCCTCCTTCTTCCTTCTTCTTCCTTCTTCCTTCTTCTTCATGGGTTTGGGTGGTTTTCTATAATTGGGTGAAAAAGGTCCTCATTGCAGGCCTTGGGTGGTCATTATTGGGTCAGAAATACAAATAATAGAGGTGTCACTTTGTTGTTGGGGGGATTATTGCTTAAATAACCTTGGAAAGAGTTAGAAGCTCCATTTTATCTCGTTTTCCTGGCGTGCTGGTTGGAGCTCATAGTACATAGATAAAATGAACAACCAAGTCTCAATTCAATCCCAGGTTTCCTGTGTCTTTCATCCTGACCTTGGCAGAGATAAAGAAGCCAAAACCATCACGAAAGGTGCCCCGTGTGAGGAGAAACACCTGCTAGTGCCAGGTCAGCACCTCTCTGAAGGAAGAAGCAGTGGAAAGCTGGGAAGAAAAGAAGGAAAAATCCCCAGGGAAAAGAAGAACAGCTCGGGTCCAGAAAACTTGTGTCTGCTGGTTGGGGACGGGAATTTTGGAGACTGTGAGATAAGCTGACGGTACCAGTCAGGTAGGATTTCTTTTCTGAATTTTTCTCCAGAGTTAATCCGGTATAAAAATGGGAAATTCAATGTCCAGAACACAGAAAGGAGGCCTGGATAGGCTAGAGTCCATGATAAAAAATCACCCTGTTTCTGTCTCAAGAGATCAGATCAGAGACCTCCTGAGCTGGGTACAAGAACAGTTCCCAAAAGCAGAAGCAGAACTGCTTCTTCATCCATTTCTGTGGGACTCTGTCAGTGTAAGACTTTATAATCAGGCAGCTCTTAAAAACAGCACGGCTGCAAAGCTTCTCCCTGTATGTAGGGTAATATGTGAAGCAGTTTCAAATAGACATGAAGCCCAAAACCTCTTCAGCAACACTTGAGTCCTGTCTGCATGTTCCTCTTTCTCCCCTCAGGTGGATGCTTTTACCCAAAGTTTTCTCCTCCTGGTTGTTACTCACTCCCTAGACCTGCCTTTTACCCCATCTACATAAATGTCAATCCTCCCCAATCCCTGCCCTTTGTTCTAGAAAGTTCCCTTGTTGTCCCAGCCCCCTGCCTAAAGTCCTCCCGGGAATTTCCCTATTCCAGACGGCCCCATTGGCCCATGTGACCCTTTCCCCTCCCATTGTCTTTCCTGTTGATTGTCATATTGTGAGCCCCTCCTTAACCTGCTCCCTGTTGTATCCCTGACTGGTTGAAGAATTGTACCCTCCTGTGGTACCTGCCCTGTTCAGAGGACTGTGCCCAGTGCTGTTTTGTGCCTTTTCTATCCCTGACAATCTTGTGGGATAAACTGTTGGAGAAGCACACGAAGGCTGCTCCCTGTTCTTTGCCCTGATCCTAGAGGCTGTACCACTGGCTGCCCTTGAGAGCAGCAGCAGCCCTGCTCTGTAAAGCCACTGAGGTCAAACCCAGACCTGGGGGTGGCCACTCCTGGCCTGGACCGGGCAGTGAGGGCTGGATTGGGGGGATTTCTCCACCTCAGCTGGGGCCCGACGTTGTGGGCATCCTTTAGAAGAACCTCCATGGACCAGGCTGTTCTTTTGGGCTTCTTCAGATTTCCTTGGATTTATAGTCTTGGAGGGTCAGCAGTCCCTGTGTGAGCACTCTGATTTTTGGTCAGTGGTGCTCCCAGGGACAGAGAGCCAACCCTCGCTTGGGGGATTTCTCCAGCAACTGCATCAGGTGGTGCCCAGCACTGCGGGCATCCTTTAGAAGGACCCCCATGGACCAGGCTGCCCTTTTGGACTATTTCAGATTTCCTGGGATCCATAATCTGTGGAGTGTCAACAGTCCCTGTGTGGGCACACTGCTTTTTGCCAGTGGTGCTCCCAGGGACAGAGAGCCAACCCTCCAGCGCACAAGAGGATCTCTTCAGAATCAAGAATATTCCTTGCAGTTTTCAGTTCCAGGGTTGCCAGGTGTGGTGGGTGAGGGGGAGAGAGTTCCCCAGGGGAGCAGGCACATTCCTTGGACCCTTTTTTCTTTAATTCTCTTTTTCTCTGCAGGGGAAGGCAGGCAGAGAGGTTGCTGCCCTGGCAGGATGGGTGCACGGTTGTCAGCGCAGCAGAAGGAGATTTTTGACCAAGTTGCGGGTGCCCTGGTGGGAGGGGGGATGAAGTTTTCTCAGGATCTGTTAAAACGTTTTGTTAGATGGTTGTTTCTTCACTTCCCAAACGTGTCCCTCAAGGATGTTAACACTGTGGTGTTTTGGAATGCTGTGTTGACTGAATTGACTAATCTGGCAAAAAGGGGAGACCCTTCGGGGCACAAGTTTTATCCTTTGTTCGTCAAGATCCTGTTTGTTATAGAAGATCAAGAGACTGAAAAAGAGAGAGGCAAAGTAGGAAAACAACCATCCCAGTTTGCCCCAGTTCTCCCCAAAGCCCGCCTTTCCCAGTCCCCTTGTTCTAAGCCCTTGTCCCCCACACCGGGGAGGTTGGAGGAAGGAACCCGCAGAAATACAAAAGCACAGGGTTGTCATCAACTCCCTGACTCCCCACCACCTCCTCTGTCCCCTTGCCCTGGCAGCAAGGCACCAGCTGCCACGGATCCTTCCCCAAACCCTCAATCCAACCTTTCTCCCCCAGTTGAAAACTCTCAGGTTGTTCCTCAAAGTAGTTTATACCCAACCTCACAAGATGGCCCCCGAAGGGCACAAGATGGAGGTGCCCACATGGCAGGGCCCCCCTCTGGTGCTTCTTCTCCCCATCTTCTCCCTATCTCCTCCCCTCCTCCCAACTCCTCCCATCCCTCGGGTACCTCTCCTTCCCTTCCATCAGCCTTCCAGGCTCCTCCTACTGCTCCACCCATGGTTCCTCCTCCCGTGGCATCACCTGAAACCTCCCCCTTGGGCTCTACCCTGGTTCCCATGCCTTGTTCAGGCAGCTCTGCCCACCCTCTTCCCACTCCCAGTTCCCAGGGTGTGGGGGCTGGATGTGACGGGCCGGGGAAGTGGAACCCAGAACAGGGGGCTCTGTTTTTTGCCCCCCCCAGTTGTTTACCATCATAGGGGGGAATATCCCCTATGGCAGCCCTTCAAGTACCAGAATATAAAGGAGCTCTGTAGAGACCAGGAAGAGTTCGGCAGGGAGAGTCATTGTTTTAAAGGATTATTAAAGGCTGCTTTGTTGTCGTACGTGTTGGTCCCCAGCGACCTCAAAGAGTTGTTCTCATGCCTTCTCTCTCCCGCAGAATATCTTCTGTGGGAGGTGACATGGAAGAGTTTGCTCGAGGATCTCCTTCCTGGGCTCATAAAGGACCCTGATTGTGCATTTGATGCACAGGGTGGTTCTATCACTCTGGATCATTTATGTGGTGAAGGGGACTGGGCTCAGGCTGATAAACAGGCTGGGCTGATCCCTCAGTCTGTGTTACAGCATATCAAAGGAGCTGCTGAGAAGGCATTTAGGACTATGTCCCCCCCAGCCAAGTTTTATTTCCATTAAGCAGTCTCCCTCGGAGCCGTTTCTGGATTTTGTTGACAGGCTCTACGCGGCGGTCGAGAAGTGGATTAAAAATAAAGAAATCCATGAAGATATCGTGTTCGAGATGGTTCGGGTCAATGCAAATGAGGCTTGCAGACGTGTCATCCTGGGACTTCTCCTCCTGAAACCACCTCCCACCCTGGGAATGATCATCGAAGCCTGCACAGCGCGAGCCCTCATCGACTCTGAGGCTCGTCACGGGGGACCTGGACCGAGGGACAAAGCAGTGACAGCAGCACCTGCAGTGGAGGGGAGGGTTGAATGTTTTCAGTGTGGGCAGGAAGGGCATATTAAGCGTTTTTGTCCCTTTAGAAACAAAAACCCCAAATAACACCTGCGGGGGAGGGAGAGGGAGGAGGAAACGAGACAAAAAAAAACTAAAGAGGGAGCATAGATATGCCCTGGGTGATGAGAGAAATGGGGCGGGCTGGGGCTGTGGGGCAGGGTGGTTTTCATAATGCACCCACAGGAACCCTCGGGGCTCATCACCAGCAAGAGTTTGAAGGAGCCATTTAGGCTTGAGTTAACTACTTTTGTGGTCTTTTCACTTTAAAAAACTGTTCCAGTGCCGTTTTGTGCCTTTTTGTCCCTGACATTCTCAGGTAATAAACTCCTTTGAGAAACACACAGAAGGCTCCTTGCTGTTCTTTGCCCTGATCCTAGAGGCTGTACCACCTTTTGCTGTTGAGAGCAGCAGCAGCAGCCCTGCTCTGTAAAGCCACTGAAGTCAAAGCCAGACCTGGAGGAGGACACTCCTGGCCCACACTGGGCAGTGAGGGCCGGCTCGGGGGATTTCTCCAGCAACCACATCAGCTGGTGCCCAATGCTGTGGACATGCTTTAGAAGGACCCCCGTGGACCAGGCTGTCCTTTTGGGCTTCTTCAGATTTCCTGGGGTTCATAGTCTGTGGAGTGTCAGCTGTCCCTGTGTGGGCACTCTGATTTTTGGCCAGTGGTGCTCCCAGGGACGAAGAGCCAACCCTCGCTCGGGGGATTTCTCTGGCAGCCACCTCAGCTGGTGCCCAATGCTGTGGGCATCCTTTAGAAGGACTCCTGTGGACCAGGCTGTTCTTTTGGACTTCTTCAGATTTCCTTGGATTTACAGTCTGGAGTGTCAGCAGTCCCTGTGTGAGCACGCAGCTTTTGGCCAGTGGTGCTCCCAGGGACAAAGCCAACCCTCGCTCGGGGGATTTCTCCAAACCACATCAGGGAATGAATTTCCAAGGGAGCACAAATGAGGCTGAGGGAGCAGGAGGGGCAAAGTGTAGGCTGTGCAGCTGGGGGAGTTGTTGAGTTACTAAACTCTTCCATGTCTCGAAGATTCTTCCACCTTTCTTCAAAAGGACAAGGATATCTTCAAGAAAACTTTGCTTTTGGAAGGGGAAGGTAACAAAGTGTTTAGGTGAAGTGTTGTGCCAGAAAACAGGTGAGAGCAGAAGTGTCTGGTGATACCTCTCCAAAAAGACTTTTCAAAAACTTCCTCTTGCATCATTCCATCATTCCAGTGAATATTCTCCTTAGAAAATATACGCATTAGATTATTTACATTTAAAATACCATAATTACCAGTCAGAGAGGTGCTGCATCCCCATTGCCAAGAAGTATTTTGTTTAATTAACACTTTCTAATGGCCTTTCCAGCACTGCTGCTGTTGTTGGAGGTCACATTGCTAATTCTAAGAACGAGTCACCTCACAGGCAGAAGTTGCAGCTCCCCATTAATCAGCTTTGCAACTTTCCAGGGTTTCACCATGGAAGGTTTAATTTTCTCTGGCAATAATTATTTCCTGATAGATTTGGAAAGCTGGCAGGAAATCAGACTTGTTCTTTGAATGCTTTACAGGGAGGTTGGGAAGTGAATAGAAGGAGCCACAGCAGCTTCAGCCATCTCACAAGGTGCTTTTGCCTGCTCAGCAGTGGACACAGCAGGACACAACTTTCCATCCTTCCCAAAAATGCATGGAAAAAGCTTTTTGCAAGCCTGATACAATATTCAGAAAGCTGACAACTCATGCCTGGAGAAGAAGCATTTCCATGATGAGGTGTCACACTAAGAGCATGAATTTCAGTTGTCTTAATGATGATTTCTGTGGTTAGATATTATGAATTTTTCAAATCATGTTTCTAGAAGGAACACTCCAAGGAGGAATATTAATGATTGATGAAATTAATACCCCAATTCTGTTAAAACAAGGGGTGAAATTCCTGTGGGAAATGATCTGAAGGGTTTGGATGGAGTTGTGTGGTTTGGAAAAGTTTTGGACAGGAGGAATTGCTGGAGAAACAGAAGTTTAGGGTGGGTTTGGGTTGTTCCAGCCAAATCTTGAACATGAAAATCTCTTTGTGGGGGGTTCTGTCTGCAGGTCAGCCAGGATCTCATGAGAAGGTGGAGACATGAACAAAAATGGTTAAAAAACCCAAAAAGGAAGAAAAAAAAGGTAATAAATTATATCAGAGCTGCTGGAATGGGTCAGTGTTATTTCTGAGCTCCAAGCTGGCTGCTTTTATTTTCCTTTCCCTCTGTTGTTTATTTTTTTGTTTGAGCTGATAAGAAAGCAAAGACTGAGGAGGAGAAGAGCTTTGTTGTTCGAGAAAGAGAAATAGTGTAAGAATCCAGATCTGAAATGCAGCTCTCCTCCCACTCTGTTTGAATTGGGGTTTTGCTGTGGGTTTCTATGAGGAGCTGTGGATTTTTTAGTAATTCCCTGTTATCGTCATTCTCATGTTCAGCAAATGGATGTTAAGAAATGCAAAAAGCTGAAATAAGAAACTTCAGTTCAGGGTTTGAGCCACAAAGCTTCAGTTAGCCTGGGACTCTGAGGCAAGCTCAGCATCTTGTTTTAAGCTAATTTTGGTTAAAAAAAGTTCCTAAAATTAGCAAAAAAAATGAAATATGTTGGTGGCTGGCTCAGCGTTCTGAAGCAGAAACTGCTTTGGTGTCATCTGAGGGATTCTCTTAAGACAAATCCCTTTAGTAAAGTGAATTAATTCTGCTCCAGGCCTGCTGCTGCCCATCATTCAGAAGGATGGGGTTGGATATTGGATGGCAAATACAGAATTCTGGAATTGGTCGCTTTATTTGAATTGTAAGATGTTAAAGGATGTGACAGTGCTGCTTTTAAAACCTTAAAACTAAAATGCTACCAAAGGAAACCCCAACCCACAGCACAGAGGGTTTTGTTTGAGGTGGTGGGGGAATATTTTGTTTGCCATTTAGGAGTCTAAGGATTCTGAGGGATTCTTTTAAGACAAATCCCTTTAGTAAAGTGAATTAATTCTGCTCCAGGCCTGCTGCTGCCCATCCTTCAGAAGGGTGGGGTTGGATATTGAATAGCAAATACAGAATTCTGGAAGTGGTCACTTTATTTTAATAAAATAATGCTAAAAAATGAGACAGCGCTGCCCTTGAAACCTTAAAACTAAAATGCCACCAAAGGAAACCCTAACCCACAGCACAGAGGGTTTTGTTTGAGGTGCTGAGGAAATACTTTGTTTGCCATTTACTAACCTAAGGATCTTTAGGATCAAAGTCAACTTGCAGCAAATGCGGGTGATAATTTAGAAGAAAATAACAAACAAACAGAGCCACTCAAAAATCCTTCCAAGGCTTCTTTCCCCTCCTTGCTTCTGTTTGGTTTTGTGCAGCTGAGAGGTTTTATGGCAGTTTTAATTCAAACCCATCATCCAGGTACAGAAGAGGAGTCGAAATCTGGCAGGGGTGGAGAAGAACTGAGAGGCCAGATGGCAGGAAACATAAAACTACAGAAAACAAGCAAAGGGAGAGCTTAAAAGAGATTATGTCTTGTGTCCATAAACAAATTGGCAGAGGAAAGAGTCAGACCTTTAAAAACAGAGTTGTGTTTCTTCAGAGAAGGTGGGCATTGCTTAAAACCCTCTTTTTAAAGGCAAGCATCAAAAGAAATCACTAAATCTGTATTTCTGAAGGTGAATGGAAAGCAGCAGTTGAAACAGAAATGAGATCGTGGTGGGAAAGGGGATCCAAAATTGAAAACAGCACTAAACTGTGGAAATACTGGTGAAAATTGATAATATTTTGGTGGAGGCAGTGGGTTTAAGGAAAGATGAGGGGTCTGCAGTCAGCAGGTGAGGGAGGAGCACGTTGAGGATGCTCCAAGGACACTGAATTTCCCATCTTGAGCTGTGAGCACCAAGAGGCTGAGGGAGAGGATTCTCTCTAAAGTTGTGAATCCCTAAACATCCAGCAGTTTATTCAGAACTGGGCATTCCTGGTGGAGCCAAACCTCTTTAAATTAACCCCCAACAACTGAAGATGGGAGCTGCTCCCAACCTCAGCCCGGAGAGGGATCAGAAGCCAAGGGGTTAAACCCTGATGGATTTTAGGAAGTGAGAAGTGGTCTGAGGAGTCAAACAGCCCAAACTGTCCAAGTGTTCAGTTTGGAATTTGGATCAATGCGTTACTGGGATGGGGAAAGTCGTGTGTGTGTACGTGCATTGGCTTGCTGAGGTCCCACAAAATATAATTTTTGGGAGGCAGCAGACCGTAAAATTGGAAAATTGATGTTGCAACTTCGTTCAGAGGACGTGAACTTGAGCGAGGAAATTCGGTGTTTCTGTGGGGCTGCTCTGGAACAGAGATCTCACGACCTGGGCTTCTGGTGTTGGGAGAAAAATCAGAGCTTTTTGGGCCAAATCCAGGAAAAAGGGATGTGCTCGTCCCTGCTGTGCTCACAGCAGTGCTGGGGGGATCATCTGCTTCAGCTCCCAGGCAAAGCAGGGAAAATTTAGGTTAGAAAACTTTCAGGAGAAATTTAACTCCATAATAACCTGAATAAAAGGCAGGGGTGCAAATACTTGCATTGCCTTAAATTCCCCACGAGGTCTTATGTCACTGGGTAGGTTCTCTTAATAACTTTGTCTTAATGAGATTTAACTTAATAAGGAACAATTGTTATATGGATAATATAATTTGGGATATTAGGGGGAAAAAATCTTCCCTGTGAGGGTGGGGAGGAGGTGGAATGGAATTCCCAGAGAAACTGTGGCTGCTCCTGGATCCCTGGGAGTGTCCAAGGCCAGGCTGGACAGGGCTTGGAGCAACCTGGGAGATGGAAATTAAATGATCTTTCAGATCCCTTCCACCCCAGGCCATTCCATGATTCTGTGAGTTAATTTTAATAATTAAATAAAAGTGTGATCCTTAAATATGTGGATTTTTGTCCCTCTGACACTGCTTTTTTTTGAAACTTGCTGCATTTTGAATTCCTCTCTGTCCAACGCTCCCAGAGCTGAAAGGAGGCTATGTGAGTGCAATTTCCCTCAATGAGAAAAATAATGTAGATAGGAGGTACTCCAGGGGAGGATTTAACTCCAGGTATTCCAGGGTGAGAGCTTTAACTCACAGATTGATAGAGAAATACACAAACAAGGCTCAACCCAGAAAAAAAGAAAAAAAAAAAAAAAAAAGAATAAAAAAGTGCCTTTTAAAGAAATTTCTTGGAATTTCATCTGCTAGCGCTGGATATTTTAGAATTACTGGACTAGTTATTCAAATTTGTGATATATACACAAGGAAAAAAGTAAGAGTGAAGAAAAATAATAATCCCCAAGTTGGATCATGTTTTGTTAACCTAATGCTTTATTAGAGACACATTACAGGGAGTTAATTTGTTTAAAATGCAGTTATTAAGTTTGACTCTGTGTCATGAAAAATAGATTATTAGCTCTGCCTTAAAGCAGCTTGAAATAAATGGATTAATCTTGTCACTTCCTCCTCCCCCCCCCCATTGTGATGTTTTAATGTGTCTGTGAATATCTTCTATTTATTTTAAATAATTTGATGTAGCAGTCAGCTGCTCTTCCTGTACTTTCAAACTTCCTTTTCATTTCCAAGGTGCATCCCTTGCTTTCCTCTCTCTCCAGTTTAAGTCTGATGGTCACTGGGAGATGTCTGTGCTGGCTGGAACTCCTGGGGAGGTCACTTTGTCATGGAAAAATGTGCTTTAATTGATGCTTTAGGGTTTGACCTTTTCTATTTTCCATACATTTGTAATCCTGCAGTTCTTTGGTGTGTGACTCCAAACTCCACACACAGTGTCAGCTGCTGCTGCCCCATTTTGGGCAGACACAACAATTCCTCTCCAGGCCTGGGGACCAAGGACACCTCACTGCCTCAGGGCCCAGAGATGGAAACAAAAGTGAGTTGGGGGGGGAGAACTTGGGGTAAATTACTTCATTAATTGAAGCTGTAATTGGGAGATGAACCCCCAATGTGCAAATGGCCCAAAGTGATCAAAGTGTGTAAATTCATGTGTCGCTGGATGACATGAAAGAACTGCACTCAGCCGTCAGGTTGAGAAGTGAGCAGAGAAGGAGGAAGTTTATTATGATTTGGGATTTATACAGGGCTTGGAATTTGTTCAGGGACTGGGGGACGAGAGTGACACCCCTCTGACCCCAATGGTCAACTTAGAAGTTTATCAATTTGTCCTTCTCCTTGGAAGGAACGTGTTGTTTACAAAATATCAGTCTTTGTTTTTGTTACAAGTGTGAGAAAACTCCAGTAAAAATGTGCAACAATCAGAAGGCTGAAAAATCAAAGCAACATCCATCACCCGGGGTCCATTTTGGGTGTAGGCCCTGAGGGGCTTTGTCTGCCCTAAATGTACCTGGAGGCCCTTCAGTAAATAAAACTGCTTTTTATTCTCCTAATTTTGTCTAGCCTCTGTTTTTAGGTAGCCCCAAAATTCCCCCAATGAGCCATTGGAGGCTTCATCCAGGAGAGGGTGGTGCTGCAAACTTGATTTTCCCTTCAGGATGATCTCCAAGGGGTGGATTCAGACCTGAAAAAAGGGGGGAAAAGGCAATATTTTAATGCAGGGGAGCCCCTGTAGGTACCGAGGTGGTGTCTGGGAACACCTTGTGAGCTTTCAAGTGCCTCTGGGAGCTCCCAGCAGTTCCTGACGTGATAAACGACAAAAACACATCAAAGCAGGCAGGTGGGGATGTTTTATTCCCACAAGTTTTCCCTCACTGGGCAGCCCAACATCCCAAATGCCAGGTGGGTGGAAAATCTCAGTCAATCACACCAGGCCGTGCCGTAGCAGATTTGTAAATCTGTTTTACATTTGGACATTTCCCATCAGCATTTCCCTCACGTCCTTGTCAGGCCGAACCCATCTGGAGCTAATTTGAAAATCAGAGGTTAATGGTCACAAAAGATGGCTTGGACCAATTAACTGGAATATTTATGAGTTCTGTCTCTGTGTGTGAGCTTTGATTATAAATATTCTTTTCACTTATCTGGCGCTGGCAATAATAGCAATGTTTTAGCTATTAAGTTATTAGCATAATTTGCATTACAGATATACACACACAATCAAAATTTTGGGGGAGATTGCTGTTTGTCAAAGGATGCCTATTCTCTAAAGCAGATTCTTCTCAATTTATAAGGAAAAAACACAGATTATTTGAGGCACATCAAAGCTGTTGTAATCTCTGTGCATGGGGATTTACTCTCCTTTAAAGTTCCTGCACTGGAACACCCTGACTTTGTTGGGATCTCTGACTGTTTGGATGTTTATAACAACAAAACCATGAATCATTCTCCTTCCATTTGCTCTTTTTTTTTTTTCCAGTTTCATTTGCAACATCTGAAGCAGCAAATTAATTGGATGGAGGGATTGGTTTAAAAGTCAATGTCACGGTGACAACTGGCAATTTGTGGAAACTTTCCCCAGTGCCCTCTTGCAGATAGTGGGGAAGTTTTTCCTCTTCTGTCATGAGAAAGAAAGGAACTGAGAAGGATGGAAAAGGAAGTCCTCTCTCCTGTCTTCAGCACCTGCTCTGCTTGACCCACATTTCCTTTTCTGCTGCCATGGGTGGAATCACACGTGTGGAATTTTGCATTTTTCCCTGCTCAGGCTGTGTAGGGAAGGAGGGGTTTGCTTCATCCCTGGCCCTCACAGGATGTTGTTCTCCAGAAAACAGGAATTTGACTGGACTCTCACGTTTTGTAGCTGCTGAAATGTAGAAAACAAAATGTCTCAGCACTGGGCTGGTTTTTGTGATTAATAAAAATTAAGATTTCAGGATGTTTACTGAAGCAGTCAATTAAAGAAATCTAGTAAATGACACTTTGAGGGGAACTTTTAAGCCCAGGAAAAAATCCTTCAAGTGGGTGTTGATATTTTCACTTCACCTGCTTGCTAAAATGGTACTGAAATCTTTTTATAGTCCTACAAACAGAACATTTAATTGTGTTCAAGGAGGAAAATATCCTATGGATGTGTTGATTTTCATTCTCTTAAAGTGGAAGAAAGGGAACCTTCATTTTTAAACCAAATTTTTGTGAGGTGAAGAGGCTTAATGCTTTGGGAAGTTCAGGAGATGTATTTTATTCCAAATTAGCCCAGTTTAAGGTCCTGCTGCTGCCTGTTCTTTGCACTGGTGACTGCCAAGATGCATTAAGGTAATTATCACAGATTCAGGGGATCATTTAGGTTGGAAAAGACCCTTCAGATGGAGTCCAAGCAAAACCAAACCTTGCCAAGTCCAGCACGAAACCACATCCCTCGGTGCCACATCTGAGTGAGGCCATTAATAATTACATATTCTCATAACTTCTGATAAAGAGTTGCAAAAGTTTTGCATTTTTAAGCCAATTAGGAACATCTTGGGTTTGATTGGGGTTTTGTGGTTTTTTTGGTTTGGGTGGGTTTTTTTGGTTTTTGTGGGGGGGTTTTTTTGTTGCTTTGGTTGAGGATTTTTTGGTTTGTTTGTTTGGTTGGGTTTTTTTTTTTGATTTTTGGGGGTTTTATTATTTTGGGGGTTTTATTATTTTGGGAGTTTTTTGAGGGACTTTTGGGGTTTTTTTTGGAGGGTTTTTTGGAGGGGTTTTTTTGGTTGGTTGTTTTTTGTTTGGGTTGTTTTTTTTTTTGGTAGTATCGGCGTTTAGAAAGGATTTTTGGGTCTCACTTTAATGTTACAATGCGTTCTCAATATTGGCTGCAATGAGTTATTAAAAGGCACATTGTTGATCTCCACAGAGCAGGCAGCAGAGAAGATTCCAGCATTAACAAGGAGAAGCTGAAAATCCTGTGTGAGACACAAGCACCATCACCAGGATGGATTTTTACACTCCTTGTCATGTCCAGCACTGGCTGGGTCGACACTGGAACATTTCCATTGACTGTGGTGGGGAGACATGATGAAGAATGAAGAATTTCAAACCTCTCTACTTCATTTCTAGATATTCTGGAATATTTTGAATATTTGTATGGTGGTGGGTTTTAAATTTTATTTTTATTCTGGCTTTTCCAGGTTGAGAAATTAATCTGTGTATGCAGTAGGAATTATTTGCTCTGATTCTTTGGCTTGCTCTGGATCCTCTGAGGGTGTTTATTGTTGTGAACAGTCAGAGCTTTTGAAATACTTGTTTTTAGTTGACAAAAACTTAGTACAGCATCATGTTCGCGTGCAGGTGGAGCTTAACAGACTTGACTTGCAGGTGTTGTGACAATGCCAGCAGAAAAATCTTCATTTACACGGGGGAGAATGGGAGTATTTTGGAAGTTCAAAGCACATCATTTGTCCCTGAGTGTCACCTCCTGTCTCCATCTGTGTCACAGAAACAAGGAAAGCTTCTCCTGATCCTTTTGTTGCTGTAATTGCACCTCGTGGCAGGTGACACCTTTGGCTCTGACTTGTCTTTGGGTGACTCCCACCTCTGGCAGGGAGGAAACAAAACCAGATCACAATTCCTTGATTTTCCTTGTGCTGTCACTTCTCCTCAGGGGAGAGAATCTTGGTGTAATTGCTGAAATATTTGGCTTTAAAGAAATGTGTGGTTTATTCAGGATCCTTCATTATAATTGTGCCACTTTTGTCCATGAATAACATTTAATCCCACAGGAAAATCAATGTAACACCCACCAGGACTTTTGCTTTTCCTCATATTTACACACTTTTCTACCTGAATGCATTGGGACTGATTTCAGATGCAAATGTTGGCCTTTGTTGGAAGTATTAAATTAATTTATTTATTTGTTCACTGAAAAGATCTGGGGGGGAATCAGCATCTGTATCCCTGCTGCTGTTCCCCTCGCAAACAGAGCAAACTGTGCATCCTGCAAAGCTGGAAATTCTGATTTACACAGTGAATTCATGTTAAAATAGTGCTTAAAAACCAGCTGGGCTTCTGCCCTTTGGTTTGGCTGTGTGGATTGTGAAGAAAGGACAAAGCAGATGAGATGAAATCTCTTAATTTGAATTATAATCCACACTCTTGCTTTATATTGAAAATGGAACCATTGGATGGTAAATTTTGAGCAGGTTGAAGAAATATTCCAGTCATTTTAGCCAAGTGAGTCAAGGTTTTCTGTTAAATTTGAATTTATTGAGCTGGAAAAGCAGATTTTCCTGCCAAATAACCAAATCCCATTTCCTCAGATTTTGACTCCCAACTTCCTTAGCTGTTACTTGCAAAACATTCTGAATTATCAAGTTGAAAGAAATAATTTTTAACAAACACCTTAAAGGTCTCTGGTGACTTGATCACAGTAAAAAAGTTGAAGCAGTGATGGAAAGTCTTGCTGGTATCTTTTTGAGCAGATTTCCAGAGTGGAAAAAGGAATGTGTGTCAACACTGAAAATTTTGAGGCTTCAAAACCCTGGACTGATCCAGTTCGAGTTGGTAAATCCACTGTGATTCACCAAATCCTGTAGTTACAGAAAAAGGCCTAAAAATTAAAACCAACCAGACCCAGAGTGAAGAACTTTGCAAGTGAAGAACTTTGAAAAAAACGTTCCTGGTCACAAACCCCTTCCTTTACTCTGTTGATTTACTGAAGAGATGAGGGAGGGAAAAAAAAAAGCATTGGACATCAGCTAAAATCATAAATTGTCAGGGTTGGAAAAGACCTTTAAGATCAGGTCCAACAGCCACCATGTCCAGCACTAAACCATGTCCCCAAATGCCATTTTAACCCTTTTTAATATCCTGATAGAGAAACTTTGCATCATTAGAAACCCTGGATGAGGATATTCCTTATTTTAGAGCTCCCGATGCTTTTTTTCCTCCTCAATCTAAAATAAAGCTGCAGGGCCAGGGGGTGAGGGAGGAGTTGTGCCATGGCCTTTGCTCCTCACTCCTCCTCCTCTTCCTCCCTCCTGCTGCAGCAGCAGCTGGGGAGAGCAGGAGGGGAGGAGTGTGTGGGTGCTGCAGGGAGCAGAAGGAGCTGGGTGAGTATCCAGCAGCTCGGGCTGGAGCAGCTGAGCTATTTTTAACCCCAGAGAAATACATTTAATTCATCAAAAAAAGGGGAAAAAAACCCACCTTTTTTTCTCTTTTTTTCGTTTTTTCTTTTTCTTTTCTTTTTTCTTTTTTCTTTTTTCTTTTTCTTTTTTCTTTTTCTTTTTCTTTTTCTTTTTCTTTTTCTTTTTCTTTTTCTTTTTCTTTTTCTTTTTTTTTCTTTTCTTTTCTTTCTTTATTCTTTTTTTAAGCTGCTTGTCTCAGGTAGGATTTCAGCCAAGCTTTAGGGAGGGGTTGGAGATATTTAACCATTGGAAATGGCAGCTGCAACGCAGTGACCTCAAGGAACCTTCCTCTTCTCTCTTCCCGTAAAAAGCATTAGCAACAAACCCCAAAAAAGCCACCTCAGCACTTTCCCCCTCTTTATCTAAATGGTTCCATCAGCCCCAGTAGGAGTGATTTTTTAATTTTTTTTTTTTTAATTCCATGCAGCTGCTGTGATACTCCAAGGAAATATCCGTGGAACAAGCCATTAGCATTTGTATAAGAGTGGCCGTTGACTTCAGCAGGAGATATAAAGCAGACTCGTGGTGCTTTATGAGGTAATCCTGAGGCTGTTTGAGGACAGAAACGTGTACAGAAATGCAGAGAATATTTGGGTTTATGGTTGTAGGAGCAGGTAAGTATTGAGGAAATATTTTCACTCAGAAGGGGAAAAAATCAAAGAGGTCTTGTAGGATGACACCATTCGGGGTGTGTTGAGACAACGGGGAGGGATTGAAATGGAAAATTGATCTGTCTTTTAAAAAGGTTTTTGCCTGAGTGATCAGTTTGTGCAGGGAGTTGTCCCCCATGGACATCATTTATCTTTCTGGTGGAACTTACAGATCTATTTTGGAAGCCCGTTCAGTTTGATAACTGAATTTCCCAAACTGAATCTGTTGAGGCTCTTTGATACTCCATGGGGTTTGTCAGCAGTGTCACTGCCCATTTCCACTGTCACCCTCACCTTGTGGTGGGCAGCTCCTGCAGGGAGCAAACGCCGGCCTGCTGAGGGAAGGTGGGGGGATGGATCCATGATCCATTCATGGAACTTACAGATCTGTTTTGGAAGCCTGTTCCCGTTTGATAATTGAATTTCCCAAAGTGGAGCTGTGCCGAATTTCCCAAACTGAAGCTGTTGAGGCTGTTGGATGCTCTGTGGGGTTTATCACACCCTGGCACTGCCCACTGCCAGCCTCCACCCTCACCTTGTGGTGGGCAGGCCCTGCTGGGAGCAAACCCCGGCCTGCTGAGGGAGGGGAAGAGGGCTGGATCCATTCATGGAACTTACAGATCTGTTTTGGAAGGCTCAGTTTGAAAACTGAATTTCCCAAACTGAAGCTGTTGAGGCTGTTTGATGCTCTGTGGGGTTTATCACACCCTGGCACTGCCCACTACCAGCCGCCACCCTCACCTTGTGGTGGGCAGGCCCTGCAGGGAGCAAACCCCAACCTGCTGAGGGAAGGGGGGGGGGATGGATCCATGATCCGTTCATGGAACTTACAAATCTGTTTTGGAAGGCTCAATTTGAAAACTGAATTTCCCAAACTGAAGCTGTTGAGGCTGTTGGATGCTCTGTGGGGTTTGTCAGCAGTGTCACTACCCACTGCCAGCTGCCACCCTCACCTTGTGGTGGGCAGGCCCTGCTGGGAGCAAACCCCAACCTGCTGAGGGAGGGGGAATGGATCCATTCATGGAACTTACAGGTCTATTTTGGAAGCCTGTTCAGTTTGATTACTGAATTTCCCAGACTGAAGCTGTACCTTTGGGGCTGTTGGATGCTCTGTGGGGTTTGTCAGCAGTGTCACTTGCCAGCTGCCACCCTCATCTTGTGGTGGGCAGCTCCTGCTGGGAGCAAACCCCAACCTGCTGAGAGAGCAAGGGGGCTGGATCCATTCATGGACTTACAGATCTATTTTGGAAGCCTGTTCCCGTTTGTTAATTGAATTTCCCAAAGTGGAGCTGTGCCGAATTTCCCAAACTGAAGGTGTTGAGGCTGTTTGATGCTCTGTGGAGTTTGTCACAGCCGGATGTGGCACTGCCAGCTGCCACCCTCACCTTGTGGTGGGCAGGCCCTGCTGAGAGCAAACCCCGGCCTGCTGAGGGAGGGGAAGGGGGCTGGATCCATTCATGGAACTTACAGTTCCATTTTGGAAGGCTCAGTTTGAAAACTGAATTTCCCAAACTGAAGCTGTTGAGGCTGTTTGATACTCCATGGGGTTTGTCAGCAGTAGCAGTGCCCACTGCCACCTTCATCTTGTGGTGGGCAGGCCCTGCTGGGAGCAAACCCCAAACCTGCTGAGGGAGGGGAGGGAGGGGGATGGATCCATTCCTTTCCTCTCCTCGGAGAAATCCTCCAGCAGATGGGAAGGATGAATGGGATGAGTCACCCGGAACAAAGAGCGCTGATGAGCCGAGTGTTTGTGTGAGTGTTTGTGTTTGCACGGGCATGGAACGCCACCAATTGTAGAATTCCGGGCGTTGTCAGCTCAGGAAGAACAAACTGAGGCTGTAATTTTTGCTGGAGGGATCAGCTGAAAAGGAGCGTTGATGAAAATAATATCGTGGGGATCCTGGTGTTCCTGCTGCAGGTCAGAGAGAGACAGAGCCCTGTGAGTCAGGAGAAGAATCCCGCAGTGGTTTGGGTGGGAAGAGAGTTTAAAAATCGCCCATTCCATGGGCAGGGACACCTCCCACCATCCCAGGCTGCTCCAAACCCTGTCCAGCCTTGGACACTGCCAGGGATCCAGGGGCAGCCACAGCAAATCTGGGAATTCTATTCCAGAGCCTCCCCACCCTCCCAGGGAACAATTCCTCCCCAATATCCCATCCAAGCCTCTCACTTTGAAGCCATTCCCCCTTGTCCTTGTCATGATGCTCCATCATCCCTTAACAAGGATGTTAAACAGTGCCAGGCTACACCAGGGAGAGATTTCCCCTTCCTAAATGACAGCCAGCCTTGTTGTGTGACATGTGGAGGTGTGACAACCCAACCCCAGTGTCCCCAACACCCTCCCTCTGTGCACTGGGACCCTTCCCCACTCTCACAACTCCTCTGTGGTGTTTCAAGAGCATTTGAGGACCTGTTTTAAGCAGAGGATTTGTTTGCCTGCTATTGATTTTTGGTGCTGCTTTTAAGCTTTGGGAACTGGTTTGATACCGGTGGTTTGGGTTTTGTTGGGGTTTTTTTTGTTGTTGTTTTTCTTTTTTTTTTTTTTTTTTTTGGGAATGCCTGTGAAGCTGGAGGGTGTTTTCCCAAGCCTAGTGAAATTTAGTTAAAAATAGGAAAAAATAAATGTGTCTGGAATAGGACTTAGGCCTCCAGTGTGTTCTGTCTCCAAGCTGTAGAAACAGTTGTGCCTTTGCATTTTGCAGGTTTTCTATAAGAATGGATAAAAAGTGATTCTCATTATGGGGCATCAGCAAAAGGTGCCCAGAGAATCTGTGGCTGCCCCTGGATCCCTGGAAAGTGTCCAAGGCCAGGCTGGACATTGGAACAATGGAAGGTGTCCCTGCCCATGGCAGGGGGTTAAAAAATGATCTTTAATGTCCCTTCCAATACCCAAACCATTGTGTGATTCTGTGCATATTTCAAATATAAATTGGGGCAAACATGCTCAGTGGGAAGTCTGGGTTAAATTCCTGATAAAGAGATTATTTCAAAATCATCATGTTCTGATATTTTTTTTTTTCTTTTTTCCTTCCCAGAAAGAAAATTCCTCATGTCACCAGGCCCTTACCCACTTTGTCCCTGGGTAACCTCTGTGTGCCATCAGGCTGGTTGGCCTCTAATTAGGCAGCTCCAATAATGAAGTTATTGAGCACAACAGAGGGTTGGGTGCAACTTGTGAAGTGCCAATCAATGCACAGAGTGACATATTATGGCATTTCTTTCAAGGCTGGAGACAGATGATCTGAGAAGTTGGTTGCAGGATGATTTTTCCCTCCTCCTACCTTGTAAAGCTAAAGCCCAGAATTTTCTAAATTAAGCTGTGGCTGTTTGATGTGAGGTGTCAGTGAGTTTTCTCCCAGATTATTCCATATTCTTTAATATAACCATTCTTTTAATGGAATCACAGAGTCTCCTGAGCTGGAAGGGACCCACAGAGATCATCCAGCCCAGCTCCTGACCCTGCACAGACACCCAAAAATCCCACCCTGAGCATCCCTGGGAGTGTTGTCCAAACTCTCCTGGAGCTCTGGTCCCTGGGAAGCCTTTCCCTCCCCTGGGAATCACTTTTAGAAAACAACATTTATAATACTCACCTCAAATGGCTTCTGTTTGTTCCTCATGACTTGCCTTTGTTCTCCCAGCCCTGAGGTGAGGGCACTGTGAGTTAATACAAAGTTTTAACCCCCCTGTGTCACTCCAGCTTTGTTAAACCAGTGTATTTATATTTCTCACCCATCCCCACGTGATTTATGTGTCCCACAGGGAATGGGCTGGTGTGTCATGGTGCTGCTCTGATGAGATCATGAATTCCACCAGGCTGGCACTGATCTTGGCCAGGATGCTCAGAAAATGAAGCAGAAGAGCCTTTGCATCAAGGAAATAAGAATTATGACTTCTCCTTGTCTCCAGCACAGGAGCTGCTGTGATTTAAAGCTCCACGGGCCACGGAGCTGTAGTTGTGGAATTGTGATCCACACACAGAGGAAACATCCAAATCCTGAGGAAATGTCCAGCAGAAATCATCCAAATCCTGGAGAAATGTCCAGCAGAAATCATCCAAATTGTAGAGAGAAGTCCATGTCCAGCAGAAATCATCCAAGTCCATGTCCAGCAGAAATCATCCAGATCCTGGGGAAAAGTCCATGTCCAAAAAATCATCCAAATCCTAATGAAAAGTCCATGTCCAGTAGAAATCATCCAAATCCTGGAGAAAAGTCCATGTCTAGCCCTGGAATCATCCAAATCCTGGAGAAAAATCCATGTCCAGCAGAAATCATCCAAGTCCATGTCCAGCAGAAATGATCCTAATCCTGGGGAAAAATCCATGTTGAACAGAAATCATCCAAATCCTGAGGAAAAGTCCATGTCCAGCAGAAATCATCTAAATCCTGGAGAAAATTCCACGTCCAGCAAATCATCCAAATCCTGGGGAAAAGTCCATGTCCAACAAATATCATCCAAATCCTGATGAAAAGTCCATGTCCAGCAGAAATAATCTAAATCCTGGCGAAAATCCATGTCCAGCCCTGGAATCATCCAAATCCTGGAGAAATGTCCAGCAGAAATCATCCAAATCCTGAAGAAAATTCCATGTCCAGCCCTGGTATCATCCAAATCCTGGGGAAAAGTCCATGTCCAGCAGAAATGATCCAGATCCTGGAGAAAAATCCATGTCCAACCCTGGAACCATCCAAATCCTGGAGAAAAATCCATGTCCAGCAGAAATCATCCAAATCCTGGAGAAAAATCCATGTCCAACCCTGGAATCATCCAAATCCTGTGGAAAATTCCATGTGCATCCCTGGAATCTCAGAGTGAGGACAGTGCTCCAGGGGGATTTTGCTCCCTTTCACTTCAGAGCTGTTCCTGTGGCCCTGCAAAGGCACTTTAGGATTAATCTGCTGGTAATGCTTCAGAAACAAGGGGATTATTGCACCAGCTGAAAGAATTACAATGAAAGGCTCTTTTCTATTGCAGGCCCCAGTTAAACAAAAGGAAAGGGAAATCCTGGAATATTAGTGATAAATGTTCTGTTTAATTGTGGTTTAAATGAGCTGCACTCTTCAGTCACTTCAGGACTTGTTCAGAATATCTTTATATACATACAGTACCAGTTTTGAAATAAGCACAGTATTTCCTCTCATAATATTAAATGTAAATGTGCTGTTTGGCTGAGATGGAACATTTATTTAGTTCATTTAGTTCATTTATTTAGTTCTAAGTCTCAAAATGTGACTTAGAATATTGATGCCAATAACCTTTCTGATCTATAAAGTTTTTCTCATTTGTTTTTGTTAAGAGGCTTAACTACTGGCAAGTGGAAGGTATGAACTTCTGGCATCAAAGAACATAAAAATCCTCTCTTGCTAAAGGATGGTTTTAAAGGCCAAAAGGGGATTTAAAAAGTTGGTTTTCTCCAGAATTATGGTAGCCCATTGTCTGAAATAATTTCCCATGAGCTTGCTTAGAGAAGAAACTTAATCTTCATTGCAGCAAATGATAAATGCACAATCCTCTCTGACATCTCCATGGGATTGTAGAGAGGGAGAAGGTGGGTGGGGTGCTGAAATTTGGGCTGGGTGGGCAGCAGGTTCTGGAGCTTCTCCACATCTTCTCCCAGCCAGGAGCAGGGGCTTTCAGACCCAGCAGGAAATGATTAGAGCACAAGCTCTAAACCTGAGCAAGACTCCCTGAATCCCTGGCTGAGCTGGAGATCCCTCAGATTTCCCTTTCTCCTTGTGCAGTCCTAAACGAGCTCACACAGAGCCTGCACAGAATCCTCTGCCCTCATTCCAGGAGGGATGTGGGGGGTTTGAGGAGGGAAAGGAGTTTTTGCACCACCTGATCTTTGGCTCCAGGCAGCTGCTGGATTCCACCAGCTGGAGCTGGGCAGCATAAATTCATTTATTGTGTGATTTTTGCCTCCTGATTGACTCATTTGTGATTCTGAGCACGCTGGGGCCTCTCCTGCCTGGAGCCTTTGAGCAGCACAGGTGAAGTTCAAGGTGGGGGATTCAGCTGCAGAGGGAAGATTTCCCTTTGTCAAATCCACTCAGCTATGCCCACTCCCCTGGATTATTGCACACATCACAAATGCTGAGGCTTCTGTTCTTCCCTCTGCAGGATAAAGGTGTTCTCCATGAACCCTTTATCCTCCATGGTGCTCCCTGGGGGGCTCTCAGCTGGGAGGAATTGATGCTAAAGCTTGTTCTTCTCCTAAAAGTCATGGAGGCCTTTTGCTCCAGGCCAGAGATCAGAGAAAACCAACTGTGAATCAAAGCTGGCAGGTGAGAAGAAATAATTTTCTATTCTCCACATCCATAAGAATTCTCTGTAGAAGTGAATTCACTGAATGCCACCAGTCAGACTTTGTTTTTTCCAAAGCCTTGTTCAGAGCCTGCACAACGCTGTTCAAAAATCTTCCTGCTTGCCCATCAGCTATGGTAATTTATTGTTATTTACCATAATGTAATTCTAACTCCAATTAACTTATAATTAATAAGCACTTGACATTTTCAGACTACTTCAGAATTAATCCTCTCGACGCTCCTCTAAGTACTCGTTGTTGGTGAAGATGAGAGAACCAATTTTCAGATTATTCCTATTTATTGAAATTAAATCTATCACAAGAGGGAGGAAAAAAAAAAAAGAAAAGGCAGTGAGTGAAATGGGATCTCAGAGGCTGGACCAGTGGGAATCGAAGTGGTTTGGGGACGTTGATGAACCTGGTGCAGGGTGAATTTGGGGTGGGAGGTGGCAGTGCCTTTTGCACTGTCTGGAGGTCAGAGCCTGAGGCAGCAGAACCCAGAATTCCCTCCCTGGCCCAGGCCAAGGACAAATTTCCTTGGTGCCTGAAGGTTCCCAGCCCCTGCAGGAGCTGCAGCTCAGTTCCTTTCCCACCTTTAAAATCCTCCTTTACTGCTCTCCTCCTGTCCTTTGTTATTGTTCCTTGAAATTCCTGAGATTGGACACAATCTTAGGGAGAGAGTTGGGGGAAAGGATTGGTAAGAACTGTATTTTACTTTTTTTTAATATATATTTGAGAGGCATCCATCACTTCTGGGCTTTGCTGTCTCCTCTTTCTAATTCCTGGTGTCTTTTGGGTCTCTCCAAGGCAGAAAAGGTGCCCAGCTCTCCTGTCAGGGTGAGTGTCACACCCAAAGTCCTCTGCTCCTCCTTCAATCCTCATAATCTCTTATTTCCCACCATGAAACATCTTGGGAATACATATTTCTTCCTCATGTCTGTGAAGGAAAGACCAAACCACACAAATCATTGCATATTTTAACTGAAGTGGGTAATTTTCCAATTTTTTTTGGTCAGCCTGCAATTGACAAATCAGTTTTTCACAGAGCCTTAACTTGAGAGACCAATTCATCACTTAGACATAATAGGAGGAGGAAAAAAAAAAAAAATCCCTCTAATAAATCAATTTTAACGGGTCAAAACTGTAATCCTTTCACTTTTTCATTCCCTGGAGATGCCCAGTGCAGCTGCTGTTTAAAAAACAAACAAGCAGCTCGCTATTGACTTCACTCAGGACCAGATAAGACACAATCTGTGCATGAGCAAGAAAATTCTTGCAGGAGATGTGGGATATAAGACAAGTAGATTATCAGCCGTGCAGAGTTATTTCTGCCTTTAAATAAAACCAGATTAGCATGCCAGCTTCCAAATCAATGACTGCAGTTTAACTTTCTCCCAAAGTTCACTCAGAAAACCTCACAAAGATTTTTTTTTTTTTGCTGTTGTGGCAAGATAAAATGTGAAGCAGCAGCATTTGATGCTTTTCATCTTTATTTTGTAGGACTTAAATTATTTGTATCCTTCAGAATAATAGGTGCTTAATTTATGAATTTTACCTGAAATCCATAGATTTCATAGGGGGTTGGATGTAATTATGTCACAAGAAGAACCCCAAATATCTGTGACATATTAAATCAACTTCAAAAATCACCCTCCTCTCAATTAATACTCAATTAAATTGTTCTAAGCTTTAATAACAAACCAGCTAAATTTGGAATGCACATGTTCACAGCTGCACCTAAAGGTGAGTTTAATGCCTGGCCAGTTATTGCTTCAGGCACTTTGGATGTGGAGAACCTCAGTTAAAAAATTAAAAAAAAAAATCCCAAACTGTGTTAACAAAAGGAAGTTTAAAAAATTTCATACTGGAGCCCTAAAATAGGAGTTCTTTTATTGTGACTGAGTCTCTTACTGCTTATTTATCTTCTTATTACCTTAAGTGACTTACAGACAACAGCAAGAACAACATCAGCAAAAAAAAAACACCCCAGCTCACAAAAAGACCCAAACAAAAAAAAAAAAGAAAGTTAAAAATCTATTTGCAAAGTTCCACTTTCTACAGCAGGGCTAAATCTGCACTTTTTAAAACCCCAGATGAGTAACGAGCTGAAGGTCTAAGTGGAAGCTGCTAGAAAAGTAAATAAATTAAACAAGCCTGAGTTCTTTAATTGTTTAATCTTCTCGTTTTTTTCTTTCCTTGGTTCACTGAATCACTTTTTATGGCTGGTAAAGATGCAGAAATTTACATCCTGTCCCAAAAATAAGCAGGAGTAAAAGCAGGAAGGAAATTTCCTTTGCTCCTTTCCCCCTTTTCCTTCTCTTTATAGTCAGTTGAGCTGATGAAATAATTTCAAATGCTGATTTGTCAGAACCCTCAGCCTATCCTAGGAAAAACAAATTAATAGTGGGATGGCAAGAAGTAAAAGAATGGGATGGGATTGATTTTTTTGAGTCATGTAACCCTTTTATTGCTTTAGTTTCGTCACAAGAAACAGTTTTAACAGAGGAGAGTCTGCAAAAAAAAAAAGAAAACAAACCCACCCTCAGAGCCCTTGGAGCAGGACACACAAATAATTATGGGACACACAAATAATTCCATGGAAGGAGCTGAGTCCCTGGGGAATGGGGGAGGAATTAGCTCAGATTTATCTCAGATTTATCAGGGCTGCTCCTGACTTTCCTGAGAAGGTCACATTGGGAACTTGGATAAAAATTTCAAGCTGCCGTGTAACTTTTTCCATGTTTAATTCATCTTTGGTCTCTTGCATTTCTTTTCCTTTTATGCCGGGTCCTAAACCTTTCAACTGATATTATAAAATCTGGGCTGGAAATGAGTGTTCTGAGGTGGGAGCCAATGAGAGCTGGTGGCTGAGATTTGGAAAGATCAGCATTTAATGGTCGTGCCCATTATCAAGCTTTGATGTGGGCACCAGGAAAATAAAGCTGTCCTTTCTCAGTGGACATTAAGTTCAACTTAATGCAACCCAGCAGGAACCTTAAAATGGCAACGTTTGACACAAGAGGTCAGGGGAAAAACTTAAAAAAAAAAATAATTAATTCTGAGCCCTGTAAAATGCTGGAGAATTCCAGAGGATTTACAGCTGCCAATTCCTGCTCACCTGAAGCCAGGGGGGATGTCTCCAGTAACCTGTATTTTCCAGATATTAGATGTATAAAATGAGCCAATGACTCAGAGAAATACTGATACTGCTTACCCAGCTGTGCTTGCTTGATTTCCTACTTCCCACGTGATGTGTTCCCAAAAGTTTCTGTTTTCCCAGGCAGGAGAGGCTTTAAAATATCAGCTCTCTGTGTCTTTTCTTGCAGATTTGGACGTGCCTGTAGGTGCTTAGTCACAAGCAAGTCCAAGACTAATTGTCTTTTCTAAAAATAAGGGAATCTAGACCAGAAGGGGAGGCTCAAAGGGCTTGTTAAAACACTTGCAAGCTGAAGCAAAAGTTTCCCCTAAAAGGAGCCCTATTCAGCACTTATTTGATGGGTGCCTGGGTAAACAGAACATTTGTGCTACCCAGGCACTCTGAATCTCAGTTATTTTTGCATTTGCTCATTTCAGACAGAGCTGCAGAGCTGCACATCACCATTTCCAGGCTGTACATGCTGTGTGCTCCTTGCCAGGGACGTGCTCAGTGACAGCTCTGGTGACAGGGTGACAGCAAAGCTGAGCAGCAGTTTCGTTGTCTGTAGGCTCAGGTGCTGCTCACACACAGATCTCAAATGGTGTCAGCCCCACATCCAGCTCTTTGCTGATAATTAAAGTACTTTCCAAAGCAGCACGGGGAGGGGAACTTCCATTTTGTAATCAGCTTGGAGTGTCCATGAAAGCATCAAACAAAATTAGGGACAGCAGGCTCTTAGCAAGGGGAAAGATTTACTCAGCTTAAACAGGGGAAAAAACAGCAAAAGTGTTTAGCAAAATGTAGTAAAAGGTTTTGTGAGTGGTGAGAGAGGTGTAGAAACCTGAGTCTTGTCCTTGCAGACAAGAGAGGAAAAACAACATCACTTGATTTGCTGGGACTGTTGGGGCTACAAAATACCACCAAAAGCAGGAGATCTCCATCCCAAAGGTGCACCCTGGGCCAGAGAGAAGAGAGTTCTCTCTGCTTTGTTCTGGAAAAAGAGTTGCTATTAAATAGCATCATGTAAACTGGAATAATGTTGGGTTAGGCTGGATTTAGGGAAGGAATTCCTAGCTGGGAGGGTGGAGAGGCCCTGGAATAGAATTCCCAGAGAAGCTCTGGCTGCCCCTGGATCCCTGGAAGTGCCCAAGGCCAGGCTGGACAGAGCTTGGAGCACGCTGGGATGGTGGAAGGGAGTTGGAATTAAAACTTCCAGTGTCCCAACCCAAACCATTCCATGATTTAGGGCAGTGAGCAGTGATGCACCACAGGGAGAAAATAAAGCAGAAAGCCCAAGGTCAGGCTGGACACCAGAGTGAATTTCTCACTGTTGTGGTGAGCCCACCACGTCTGGGGACAGCTGGGTCACTGCAGTGTCCGTGGGGCTCTGGCAGCTCTAAGGGTCACTGGGTTTAGTGGGACCCCCCTAGGTGGACACCCCCACCTGCATGGAGATGAATCCTCTGTGAAATAAATCTTCAGATGGAATATTTCAGGTCTTGGAAGGTTTTTCAAATGCCCCTGAGCGAGCAGATGGAGCGGTTGGACTCCAGGTGGAGGTGGAGCTGAGCTCCTTGGAGATAACACAAAAGCTGCTTTCTCAGGGCAGCTGTTTCTGTGGAAAAAACTGGCTAAAAGCAGGAAGATTTGTCTTCATTTTCCCACTGCAGAGATCTTCTGTTGCCTGTTCTCAGGTCAGCACTTCCCCTGCAGTTTGTCAGCTTCTGTGGCTGCAGGAACTGTGGGTGACTGTGGGGTGTGTTTGGTTTAAAAAGAGTTTTTTCCTGGCACTGTGGGCCCTGTTCTGGTGCTCCTCTGCAGGGAGGGGGAATCCTCCACAAGGATTCTGTGCTGTGGATTATCTGGGAGGTTGTTCAGGAAATTTTTGGTTCATAAAATCCTGAAATGGTTTGGTTTGGACATCCAGGACCATCTCTTTCCACTCTCCACCTTCCTCTAAAGCAGGTTGCTCCAGGTCCCACCCAGCCTGGCCTCAAACACTTCCAGGGAGTTTTTCTCAAACAATTCCTTACTCTTTTCAACTTGGCATTGTGGATTTTACCTCAGCTTGGTGTTGAAGTTGCACCTTCAGTGGGTTTAAGGTATAATAAAGACCCCACATCAGCAGTGGGTTTGTGACTGCCAGGTTTGATTTCCAGTTGGTTTTCATGACCAGATGGAAAAAAATGAACCCATTTTTGTGTCTCTCCTGCAAGTTCCTGTTGCCCCATTTTGTGGAATATGGGAATGTTCAGGTTGCTCTGGAGCTGGGCTGAAATTTGCAGCTGCACAGGAGGTGATGAACTGAACAATCCTAAATATGCTGAGCATGTTCAATTGCAAAGATTGAGGGAATCTCAGAGAATTCTCTCGCCCCTGGAAGAACCTGTTGGTTCCTTATATCACAGAGAAAGAACTGGCAATTAAAGCTAAAATATATCCACGAAGGAAATAATTAAAAATATTATTTGCTTCTGCTAATTCATTGAACAAGAGGAAGAGTGTGAGTTCTACTCGGCTCATAATTCTTACGTATTGTGCAAAAATGAGCACAATTAATTAGTAGATATACAAGCTCAGATGATTTCCTGGGGAATGTTTTGTGGTATTTCAGTGTTTGGGGTTTAAGAATTCAGTTGATTAATGCATAGAAAGTGATACAGATGTATGGATTCATGACAGCTGACAGTAAATAATGCAAAGTAAAGCTCGAAATGTAAAATAATTTCATTTTTTTGTTATGATGCAATTAAGCAGCCTTTAGTGCCAGGCTTTAACTCCTCCAAACTCCTCCTCTTTAATCCTCACAGAAGCTGTAAAAGAGTTTTGCTAAAACCAGAGCCTTGCTCTGCACATTTCTGGTCTGGGTTCTGCAGGGAAGGCAGTAAATGCTGCTGTGAGCTAAAGGAGACAAAGAGGCTTTGCTTGGTGCAATTAAAGATCAGCTTTGTCATAATCATAAACCAGCATTCCAAGGTCCTGGCCATAGCCTGCTCTGTCTTCATTAATAAATTGTGGTCCTGACTGCAACCTTTAATTATTTGCAAGGGGTTTTTTATTTTCCTCCTCTTTTGGGCAATGCTCCCCACTCTGATCCTGGTGGGGGGGGAAAGAAAACAATCCCAATTTCAGCTTGTGCCAAGGTTTAAATCTATCAAACCACGTCCTAATGAGTTTTGTGTTTAAAACTTCGTATGATCCAACTGTAACATTTCAGGACTTTGCCCTTTGGCTCCTGTTCCTGATGGAAGTGCTGGGCTGGAGGTCAGGGGCACGGGCAGGGTCAACTTCCCTGCTCACATTCTGTCTGACTGGCACAGAAAAGTCATTAAAGAAGAGCTTCCAGAACTCTGGAGTTAAAAGTTCATCCCCAAAGTTGTTCATCAGGAGCAAGAAATGGCTCCTGAGCTCTCTCAGGGAGAGTTATGGGGCAGGGAATCATAAAGGTGTCACACAGGGGAGTTTTAGTGCCCAGTGTGCCTGGGAGGCCCCTGGCTAACAGGAATTTTAAAGGATCCAGCCTAGAAAAACTTTCTCAAACCACCTAGAAAAAACTCTCTTCTTTGAATATTTGGGAATATAAATTGTTAACTGGAGCAGACTGCTCCAATTAGTTTGGTGCTGTTCTGGTGCAGATAGAAGCCCAGATATTTGGGGATGGGATGAGCAGATGAGAAGTCAATCTGAGATTCCTTCCTGAATTATTGAGGATATTGACAGGAGGAAGGAACTGCTCAGTAGTTTCCCCCACGTTCATGATGCAAGGTGAGCAGTAAATACAATTTCTTAACTCAGGCCCCTGATTTACAGCTTCATTAATGAAATGGATGGAATTTCTTCCTTTCATTACTTATTCAAATAGTTTGGAGAAAATATATGTTTTAAATCAAATGCAGTGGAATTTCTAATGAAGCCTCCAGAGACACATGGAGTGAATATTCAAAGAAATGTCTATATATACTGATTCTAGAATAGTTAATATATTAGTAGGGAAAAAAAAAAAATTCCTCTAAGCTCAGTCATACCGTCCAAGATTTCTAATTCCCTGATGTGATGGATAGAACTAGTGTTCAATTGCTGAAATGAAATATAATTTCAAAATAAAATATGAAGTATTAGATAGATGGAGTTGTTTTCTGTGGGTGGTGCAGTCAGCAAGAGAACTCCCAGGATCACTGGAAATGTCTGGATTAGCAAGTCCTGAAGAGGAGACATCCAGGGAGCACATGCAAGATCTGTGGTTTGGTTTCCTTTGGGTGCTTTGATTACAATTTTTATTTATTTATTTAAATTTGGCAGAGGAGGAGCAAGCAGCACCTCTGTGATCCATCCACTGATCTTCCTCTGGAAGGTCTCCTGCAACTGGAGCAGAGCTGGAGCAGAAAATCACATTCCATAACTGCAAAGGGAGGAATTTCAAGTTTGTGGTTGTGGTTTTGCCCTGAGGGAAGGAACTGTGGGGGCAAAAATGGGCTCCAGGTGTCCCTGGATTGGGTTGGACAGGGCTTGGAGAAACCTGGTCCACTGGAAGGGTGGGAAGAGAGAACCTTGAAGGTCCCTTCTAACACCAGCCTGTCACCTGGATCTTTTTCCGCCTTCTGATGTTTGCATTTTTGTAGTGGAGTTTCTCACAGATTTTCATGTAAAAACCAGTGATGTTATTGTAAACTGTTCTTTTTGTTTACATTCCTCTCTTGAGGAGGGACAGTTGATGGACTTCTAGTTTGACCAGTGTGGTTGGAGAGGTGGCAACCTCATTGTCCAATCCATGGTCATTGCCCAAAATCTATATAAATCGAGGTCGAAAAAGAAACTTCCCTCTTTTTGCCCTGGCGACCTGACTGTGGGAGTGTCCTTCATTTTGTGTCCTATAATGACACCAATCAGGCTGTGATTCAGGAGAACTCATCCATCCAGCATTTTTCCAATGCATCTGTGGTGGGAATAAGGGAGGGAGCCCAAAGCAGGTGGAGAATTCCCCTTCTCCATGGGGGGAAGGTTTCTGTGGCTCCTGAATGGGGGATGTTGTACCTGGAATCCTGGTCTGTCCTTGTGCAGCTTCCAGTGGGAAGAAGAGGGAGGCAGGAAGGTGAAGTTGAGCTTTTCTGGGAGTAAATCCATTTCCTGGGCAGCTCCTGAAGCAGCTTAACCTACCTCTCCATGTTTCCAACGTTTCAATGACAAAACTTCCAATGCTGTCCTCTGCTCACGTGGAAAAATATTAGAGGAATATTGAGATTATTGGTGGCATTTTCCTTGGCCTTCCTCTTTGCAGCTCAGTGTGTCCACAGGAACACAATCCCTGGTTTGTGCACATGGAAACCTTGTTAGGCTGAGTTGGGGAATGAATTTTCCTCTGGTGTGAGATGAGCTGGCATTGTGCTCTCATTCTTTAATCAATGTTCTCCTTAAATTCCTCCTGAAGTCCTCGGAGTTGTGTTTGTGTGTGCAACCACCTGTTTCCACTAATTAACAAAAAGTTAGGAATGAAATTCCCAGGGGAAATTAGTGTCAGAACTAGTTCCTAGAAATAATTTCACCTTCTGCTTGATCCCATTTCTGTACTATTAAAAATCCCATTCCTGCACTATTAAAAATCTCTACAGTTCAATTTTAAAAATTTCTGGCATTGGTTATTTTCGTGCTGGCTGGAGCTCTGCACTGACATACTGACAATGAAAATATTTTTCAGTGGAGCAGCTGAACTGACTTTTCACCCGGTGAGGGAACTTCAAACAGGCTGAAATTCTGTTTTTTAATTACATTTTAACTACTGAAGGTGGACTTTCTTTGGTCAGACATTAAAGACATATTTGCTTGAATATATAATGGAGCCACTCTTGTTTTCCTGGTAAGGAAAGAATTCACAGTTGTTTTGCAGTGCAGGTTTTAATAAAGGAATGCAGCAATATTTTGGGCTCTTTATTATCCCCATTTATGACTTTAATGGAGAATGCTTTGGTGTTTGGAGTTCCAGCTGGAGCTGGATACATTTATGGATGTTCTCTTGGTTTGTTTGTGCATTATCTCCATTTGGGTGTAAATCTCAGTGTAGCTCAGCCAAGGCATGGAGAAATTCAGTGTCTCAGGGGGGATAAAATTCCATCCACGTGGAGAAGAGTTTGGTAGTTTGTTGGGGGTGAGAGGCAGTGGGGTGGCTGGGAAGGTTGGAATTGCAATCCTGAATCTCCTTTAGCAGAGCAATCTGCATTTCTGCCTCAAACTCTGTAGGTACAATAATTTACCCCATCCCCCATCAGGAGGAGACTGTGTTGGGCTGGGAGGAGGGAGCTTCATGGATATGAAGTATTACAAAGAAATTACAATTCATTAAACCCCAATAAAAATAAAAGCCTAAATTAATATCCAGATAATAGACTCCTTAAGTTTGGAAAAGCCATTGAGTGCAACCATTCCCCCAGAGCTGCCAAGCCCAGCACTAAACCAATGTCCTCCAGTAGGATTTTTGTTGGGATCCACACGTTTTCCATGGATCTGAAGGTCCCACTCATGATTTGTAACTTTGAATCTGTCCCCATGTCCACGAGGGCAGTGTGGGGAGGCAGAAGGGTTTTTCCACTGCCTGTTGTGAAACCCAGGTTTTTAATTCAGTGCAAATCACACTAATCCCTTCATTCCATAGAAATCCAGAGTCAGGTTCCTTTTGAATTCCTGAGACTTTAATAGACGAACCAATAAGAAGAGCACTGAGAGAACAAGAGCTCCCAGAAAGAAACACCGTGACCCATTTTAAAAAATCTTTGTTGATTTTTGAAGCGTTTTAATTAGCAAGACACAATACAGTAGGATGGTTTTAATGTTTTTTTTTTTGGTAACTGCTAAATTATCCTCTTTAAATGATTTCCTTTTAAATGGCAAAGCTCTTTAAGGATGATTACTTTATTCATCTTCAGTCTGGGAGGGCCAGGCACTGAGTGAGAAATTAAAATTGAGGGGGGTTTTGTAGATAGGCTGGTCCCAGTCCTCCTGCACGTGCCAGCAGCAGCCAAATCAATTTCCAAACTTTGATTTGTTTGTAAAAAATTATTTTGACAGATGGCATGTGCAGGGGCAATTTAAACCCCAACTTTTATGGTGTGTTTATGATTCTTTGTAAATAATTGCATAGTTTCTTCTGAAGAAATAACATCTTAAAAGATGATTACATCTGAGGCTGTTCTGCTTAGCTCAGTCTAACACAAATCACAGAGGCTCTCTATTAGAGCAAGTCCTGCTCATTGTGTTTTATTGTGCAGCAGCATTGCTTGGGATGATTGTTTCCTTTTGTGCTGTGGGAAAGTGGGGGCTGGAATCTGTGTTCTTAGCACCTGCCAGACTTCTGCCACCAGCATTTCCCTTTTCCTTTCCTTTCCCCTTTTTCTTCCTTTCCCCTTTTTCTTCCTTTCCCCTTTTTCTTCCTTTCCCCCTCTCTTTTTTCTTTCCCCCTCTCTTTTTTCTTTCCCCTTCTCTTTTTTCTTGACCCCTTTCCCCCTTTCCCCTTCTCTTTTTCCTTTCCCCTTCCTCCTTCTCCTTTCCCCTTTCCTTTCCCCACTCCCTCTGAAAGGATCCCCCCATTTACTTTCCCATGAACTCCACAGCTGGAACGGGAGGAAGTGAAGCTGGAAAAATTCAGGAAAGCCTCAAATACCTGGAGAGTTTGATGTGTGTGAAGGAGAAACCTCTGAATTCCCTCCCAAAGGCACCAGGGATTGCTTGGTGCCAGCTGGACCCCACTGGCAGCAGTTTGTCCTGTGAATGTTGTGTGGTTTTTTTTAGCTCCACACAGAATTCTATTAAATATTAGTTTCATCAGTTGCTTATTGTCTGAGCCAGGATAAATCCCTTGGGTTGGAGCTCCTGTCTCCATGTCTTTGCTCCCTGCTCCTTCTCTTTTCATCAGGCAGGGCTGTTCTGAGTGGTGGCAGGAATTTTCTGGGATCGTGTCTTGGGGTGATCCTGCAAGGCCTGAGCCCTCACAGGTACCCAGGGCTGGGAGAGCTTTTAATTGTGAAAATATTTGTGTTTCATTCCTGCTCTGCTCAGCCTGTTCCAATGCCCGACTCCTCTTCCCATGAAGAATTTTTCCCTGATTCCCAAACCTCCCCTGGCACAGCTTGGAGCTGTTTCCTCTCCTCCTGGCACCTGGGAGATCAGACAATGCAGACATGCCTTTAATTAATGATGGCATAAACATTTAATAAATTCCTGAGAACTGAACCACATCAGCTGCCCTGGGGCACAGGGGTCAAAACTTCTGCCAGTGACTTTGTGGGGAGATGGGAGGAAGCCCCAGTTCAGTGAAGGGTGGGCACAAATTAGGGGATAAAGCAGTTTTTAATCACAGGGCTCTACAGCCCAGCAATTCCTTGGATTCCTCTTTCATGATCTGCATCTTGTTAAATCCTCTCATTGCAGAAGCACTCAAAGCATCACTCCAGGTGATGAGCTGACAATTCCCAAAGGACACCATTATTTATTACGAGGTGATTAATTTGCATCCACTGCTGGGTGGCTTTGGAATCTGTCCCTGCGCTGATGAAAACAAACTCTCCTTAATTTGTTTCTCCAAGCCCAAACTTTTCTCCTTAAAATCTGATGCCAGCCTTGATCACTGATCTGTGAAATCCCTGATAATCCCTTTATGACAGCCTTGTCTGTTGAACTGACCATTTAAAGGCCTAAGGAACTGCAGAGTGCCTCTAATTAACTTGTCTCAGGCATTGTTTATTCCATTTGTCTTTTTTTTTTTCTCTTTCTTATTTTTCTGTGTCACCGTGGCATCTGTTTGTTCTCAGCCTTTCTTCTCCCCCCTGCTAATTACAGACTGGGGGGAAAGTAAAAACCTAACCTTGCTGGAAATTCGTTAATATTAAAATATTCCCCAGATGAGCCTGTAAATCCCCCGTGCTGCAGTTTGTTGGTGTTTTACTCGAGAATTCACCTCTGGAGTGAATGCAGATCTGCAGGACAAATTGGGAACTGTTTCTTGCATATTTAAATTTCATTTTCCACTCACAAGCCCGAATGAAATTTCTGGTTTTTGTGTTGAGAATTGGCAGGGATGAACTGCCCCAAACTTGAGGTGAAACGAACAAAGAACTTTTAAGAAATTCTACTGTGACTGTGTCCTTTCAAGAGAAGCTGAAAGTTATTTTTTTTACTGTTATTATAGGCATTGTTAAATATACATCTCACACTGTACAAATACAGAGGTGTGGGCTCTAAAAACCAGGAATTAGCCAGAAATATTCCCACTCGAGGGACTTCTCAAGATGATTTCCTTGGGACTTTTTGAGTAATAAGAGATGAAATTTTGACCCTTTGCTACAGGTCTGGCAGCTTTCCTTCTGATTAAAAAAAAAAAATACAAGTTTAATCAGAAAAAGATACAAACAAAATAACCTGACTGAAATTACATTGTGAATTATTTAGGAGGGCACAGGAGATGAAAGCTGCTGAGGAGTTTCCAAGTTGGAGATAATGCATCATGATCGATAAATGAACACTGTCCTTCGTAACCCCAAATATATTTGGCATCCATTATTAAAGAGGCATAAAATTGTCTGATTCCATTATTAATGCAGGGCTCTGCTGGAGCTGAGGAGGGCACACGGGAAGAATTTGGACTTGGATTCAGAGATTTTATTTTTAATTGTTTTAAAGGATTGTAGAAGACTGGGTTTCTGTCTTCACCTCCCCTTCAGTCTTTGAGTCCTTTTTAGTCTTTGGAGAGAAATGTGAGTTGGAGAGGAACATCTCCTAAATTATGGGAGTGCTTGGGGTCTGTGCCTTCAACAGATGATCCCTAAAAACACAAAACCAAAGGACAAAGACGACACAGAAGTGTTGACTGTGCATTTCCATTCTTTGTGCCTTGTACATTACAATTCCTGAATTTCCAAGCTTTTCCATTGCAGCTCTGCCTTAATTTCTGTAGGATTTTTTTCTCTCTGAACCACTCTGATCTTTCCCTTCCATCTCTGCCCTCATCTCCTCTTCCCAGAGACTGCAAATGTCAGCAAGTCCTGCTGATAATTTGCATTTTGAGGCTTCCTGACTCTGGAACAAACCCCTAATGCTTGTCATGGCATGGTTGTGTTCTCCCAGTGCCTTTATTCCTGTCACCACCTAATTCAATTTCATTTTACCTAACATCAAATATCAGTAGATATTTATAAAGTTTGGGATCTGGTTTCAGCTCTTTTGTACTGGGAATCCTCCATGCCAGGAATTCTGAACACTTGCCAGACTTCAGGCACCAGCACTTTTCCTCCCTGTTTTCCTCCCTTTCTCCTTTCTCCTCCCTCATTCCTTTCCTTTTCCCCTTTCCTTTTCCCCTTTCCTTTTCCCCTTTCCTTCTTTCCCCTTTCCTTCTTTCCCCTCTCTTCCTCCTTTCCTTTTTGTCTTGTGGGTATAAATAAGTTGTGATGTGCTGGATTTAGGCAGAGAATTGTGGTTTATTTCCCAAAAAAACCACAGGTGCTGTGAGTGAAGCTCCAGCTGGGACCCTGACCTGGGCTCCGGGCATCATTTAAGGTTTCCATCTTCACAGTTTGCTGTTATTCTGCAGTAAATCTGGAGTTCCCACTCCAGTTTTACTTTCTGTATCATACTGTTGTGAGGCCACGAGTTGGTGGCCCTGAAATATGGGAAACATCTGCTCAAACTGAGGATCCCTCTGGAGTGAGAGTGGAGAAATCCTGGACAGCTTTTAAATTGAAAATTGGGAGAAAAAGGTACAGTTATTTTTATATTTCCCACTTCAAAAATAGTAGGTAGGTTATTTAATTTTTAAGTCAGCTTTATCGAAGTTGGTTAAATTTTTGTCATCAGGTTTTTAAGTCGCATTTTAATCCTCAGTGATGTGTTGCCTTCTGCCAGCTGGATTTCAGGGCTGTCCCATGGAGTTCGAATCCATCATCTCATAATGGAGATAATAGAATTTCCCCTCTTCACACACACTCCAGAACAGTGAACTCAACTGATTCTTTTTCCTGTGGAAACCTTCGTCATTCCAGAGACTCTCTTTAGATTCCAGTACTTTATAATCATCAAGAAATATCGAGAACTGTTTTTCTTACATGATCTTTTTATAAACTTTTAATTTTTGTGTCATCTCTGGTGTGTTCTGAAGCTGTGCCTTTTGGCCAATTTCACTCCCACATTCTTTTTTTTTTTTGGTTTTTTAGCTCTGCAGAGCAAAAATCTTGTGAACTTCTCACAAAGGTTCAACTTCCAGGTCGCTCTTAGTGACATTTTAAAGACCTGTAAATCTTATTCCAGGATCATTCACAGATAAACTTCATTCTTTACTAGGAAATAAAAAAGTCCCACTTTGAGTATCTTCTCTTTTATGGCTTCTTGGATCTTTCTTGTTTCCCATAACAAGTGAGGTCAGAATTGCTTCTTTACACTGGCAAAAGTCAAATTTATTGAAAATCAGTCCAAATGCTGCAATTTATTCAAGTATAATAGCAAGATTACATCTTGTTATTTTTTATTTTATTTCACTGCACAGACTTAAACCCAATTATTTACCATAGCACAGTGTTGATTGTTCTAAATGCTTTAGGTGGCATCTGTGTGCTTTAACAGGGATAAAATTATTAATAGAAGTACAAACACTCCCAGAAATAAAGAAAAAAAAAACCCAAAGCTTCATTTTTCTTTTCACCTCTCTCCTTTAAAGTTCTTTCAGCTGTTCCATCTTTTCAAAAATCACTGCATAAATAACAAAACAGAAATACAAGAGGAAAAATAAGCAGCACTCATTTTCTTTTTCTCACCTAATTGATATTGTGGTTCTCTTTTTATCTGTGCATTCTGCTTTTTATTTTAGGTGTATTATTGGAAAGGTGAAAACATCTCTAAGCAGGCAGATGAGACCAGATTTCCAAAGTACTAGATAAAACTGATAAAGTGTTTTTTACCAGGCAGGATCAGCTCCAAGGTTTGTGGCTGTTCCAAGGCCACAGCCCTTGCTGGAAATAGAAAGCAGCAATAAATTGACAGAAACCAATGATTCAACCTTAAAATCCCACAACACACAAGCAGAAATCCAGTCCCAGCTCCCAGCAGTATTTTGTGCACATAAATTCCTTTTTTTACATTAAAGTTTAAGAAGATTTTGGAGCAGCTCTTGTATGAAATACATGCTGTCCAGGGTGCAGACAGTGTAATCCTTAGCTCTGTCCAAATTCCAGTCCTATCACATATTAATCTGTGTAAAGCAGAGAATAAGATTTCCATGGGCTGGATTATTCCATCCCTGCCCACTCTGGGCCAGGCAGGAAGAGTTTATTAGGGAGAGGGGCCCTGGCACAACTTTTAAACTCTTCACACCAGGAGGAATTTGCAGCAGTGGAGTTTCCTATCCATTATGACCTGATTTTTATAAATAAAACCCAATCAGCTGGGGGTTCACTCCCTGAAAGCTCTCTGGTAATCCATTCTCTCTGTAGAATCCCATATATTTTTTTTTGGCATGGAATCCTGTTGTTTTCTGGGAGCTCAGATAAAAGGTGGAGAATATCTCCATGCAGCTCCTGTTTTCTAGGAGCTCAGCTAAAAGGTGGAGAAGAATTTTCTCCATGCAGGATTAGGCCCAAGCCTTGTTGTCAGCATCAGGACAGCTTTGAATTTCTGTGAAATTCTCTTTTCTGCTCCTGCCCTTCACCTCTGGAGACACACAGGTTTCACTGTTGGCTTTTAAACATTCCTGCTGCCATCTAAACCTCAGAAACGCTGGCAAAAAATCCCATTTGGGCTCCGTTGTCCTGAGATTGAGAGACCAAATCTGGCAAATTCATGCAGGGATCTGAAATCTGGGGGAATTAATAGCTCTGACCTGCACCTGCTTCATTCCTGCAGTGCCTTGATGTGAGAAGCATTTTCCAGATGAGCTTCCAGCAGCATCTTTGCCAGTGCCAGGCTGCCTGTGTGATTTATTCCTCGTTCCCTGTGTGCCCAGAGAGTGCCTCCTCCTCCTGGACAGATGGTTGGATGATTTGCAATCCCCACCAGATATCCCCGATGATTTCTGCCTTCAGCAGCCATTGCCATGTTTATTTTTGGGCCCGGATTATTGCCTGGCTTTTTTTTTTTTTTGCCAGCACTGAGGCCCTTCTGTATCCACCCAGAAACCAAATCTGCTCAATCAATCTGAGTAGCTGCTGGCTCTGTGGTATTTAAATCTTTTGTTGTTGTTGTTGTTTAGTTGTTAAAAGTATTGTTTTCATTTTAGAAATTGAGCACTCCATGCCTTGTTTTCATCCTGGATAATTCCAATGTGCTGACCCAGTAGCTTTCCTTTAGATGCTCATTTTCTCTCTGCCATCCTGCTGCTTGCCAGCACCTCTGGCCTTGCCTAAATCCAAGAATATTTTAATGTGTCCACAGGAATTCATATTTTTCTGCTTTCTACAGCTTTCTTTAAAGTACAAATAAGGCTCAGCTGATGGCCCAACACCCTTTTTTTTTTTCCTTTTGAATAATAAACTGGTTCCCTGGACTAGAGAAAACATTCCCTTTCTTATTCCCTCAATATTTGTGTTTACACAAACATCTTCTCTTTGAATACTGACTTCTCCCTTAATATTTGGGGTTCTTCTGTAGTAGAAAATCCAGTTAGAGCAGAGCCCTCACTTGAAGCAGATAATGGGATTTATTTCATTTGTGCCGATCGGGGCCGTGTTACAACACTGCCCCTGAGTCAAGTTGCATTTTAGACATAAAAATAGGCCTGATTAGGCACCGTGGTTAAAATGTGATTTAGTTCCACCTCAGCTGCAGAGCATTTTCAGCCTGGGCACAATCCCATCTTTGTGGAGCTCAGGTAGAGAGGGTTTATTGTGCAGCACTGCTGACCCCAGGGCTGAGGCTGCCAGGGCTGCTGGGCTTTATCAGATAAAACACCCATAAAGTGCTTGTTTGCTCCTGCAAATCCCCTGGAAATTTTCTATTAGCAGCCTTTACAAGTCCTCCCAGCCTCAGAAATAAACCTGCTGAACACTGCTGCCTCGTTCCATCAATGTGGTGGTGTGCATGGAGTGGGAGTGACTTTGGCTTGGAGCACAGGAATCCAGCACTGCCCTTGTCTTGTGGAAGAGGCCTCTGGAAATCCAATGGAAAAGCCATGGGGGCTTGTAGATAACCTAGAAATTACTGCTAATTAAGAAGGTTGTAGGATTAAAATCCAAACTGGAAAAGATCAAAGAAAGGAAGCAGAGCTGCTGTTTGATTTCTCTCACTTTCTGTGCTTCGTTTTGATGCCAAGATCCTCCATTTCCTCATTCTGTCAGCCTGCAAAAGTCTTTATTTAATATTTGCAAGGACTTAAAGAGAAGAACTCCCTCAAATTCTTGTTGTTCTTCAGCAGGAAAACACCTCAGTTAAATGCCAATCCATGGGATCATGAAGTGCTTGCTGTCACTTTGGAATATTTCATAAATGCACCCTTCCCGTTGATAACTTAGATAAGTAATTTTAAATTTTAAAGCACCTTCATAACTCTAAACTGCAGGAGATGGGATGTTTGTCCTGAGTCTTTTGGGGACTGTTAGCAGTGATGGGAGTGCTGGGAAGGGGGAAGGAAAGATCCAAAGGCACTGCAGGGATTGGATAAGGGAAGAGTAACATGGAATTGTAAAATTTATTATAGTGATGCCCTGGGAAGGCTGAGCTGGAACAGAGACTGGACAGAGCTAGAAAATAAAGTAGATATTTATTGAAAGGCCTTTAAGGATCCACCTTGGGCAGGACAGGACCAGAAGCCCTTCTGCCTCTAAAGTGCCTCCAAAAGAATTCCATCTGAATTCTGAAATCTTGTGTATCTTTTACTCCTCTGCAGCTTCAGCTGCCTCTGATCACCACTTCTGTATCCCAGAGTTTCACTGGACCTTCCACAATTTGCCCAGATTTATCCAGCATCCCCATCACTCCTTTTGGTGAAAGGTTCAGCCTTTTCCATGAGCATACCAGATTTCTCCTTGGAAAATCTCAATATTTCCTTTCACAACTCCTCTTCTGAACCACGATCCCATTTTTGATTGATGAGCCTTTTTCTTTCCTTGCTTGTCTCTCTCTTCTTTATAACCAGTGTGACCAATTTACCTTTTCAGAGATAAACTGCAATCCAAGAGAGATCCAATCTAAACACTGGAAGTGCCATTTTTTTTTTCCCAGTTGCAAAATGTGCTGTAACACCCAGGCAGAGCTGCTTTGCTTTGAGATTAAACACTAATCCCAGTGATTTAAACTTTCCTTCACCACTAACAGGCAGAGTGATCAGGATGGGGAGTTTTCAGTTTATATTTTACTTCCTGACTTCATGGTGTTAAATAATGTCACGGTGCTAAATGGAGACAGGGAACATGGAAACAGAAAGCTCCAGAGAGTTGATAAACCATTAAAATGAAAAGGCAAAGGGAATGGAGGTAGATGGGATGGATAAATGGTCAGCAGCAAGTCTCTCTTGCAAGGAAAAATTCATGTCTGGAAAAGCCTGAGAAGTTTTTGTTGTTGAAACTTCCCTGTGTGTAGCTCTGCAGGAGAAGGGAGTGTGTGGGGTGAACGTGATGCTGCTGGTTGGACTCCATCATCTTCGAGGGTTTTTCCAACCTAAATTGTTTTGTGCCATTTGGGGAGTGTTTGGGTTCATTTTTCCAGGATGAGGGATGTGATTTGAGGGATGGTAAAGCCACATATTCCCTGTAACCCCTGGGCAAAGGGTCCTCTGGAATGAGAGCTGTGCAAGTGGGGGCCTTGCTTATCACCTGCAGCTCTGATAATGGTGCTGAACTGAGCTGGGAGTGCAAAAATACACCAGAAAGAAGAATGATGTGGAATTGTGATACAGATTTGTTGAAAACTGTTGGAAATTTAAAAAGTAACATCTGCCTTTCCAAATTAGGACACCACAGCCTTCAAGTTCTTCAATTTTCTTCATTTTTTTTTTTTCAAATTTCTTCCATTTTCTTCTTTTGGTATTCCTTCCATTTTCTTCTTTTGGTGTGTGACCTTGCTCTCAACCCGTGAACAGCTCATCCTGCTCATTCTGAACTATGCAAACTAAACAACAAGAGAAAAAACCGGAATAAAACTTGGATCACGTGATTCCCTGAAGTTTTTGCCAGCTGCTCCCACGTTATTGAGCAATCTATCATGGGGCTGGTGCTGCGTTTGTGGTGATGCATTGCACTGATGCATCGTTAGGAGAACTGTACCCTGTGATAGATTAGTCAATAACAGTCCTGAGGAGGGAAATATTGGGAGAAATCAAACTCTGGGATCGGATTTCTAAAATGATCCCGGAGTGCAGTGTGAATGGGAGGCATTGACAGCTCGTGTTCCTGTGTTATCTCTGCGTGTGTGTGTGAATTTCTGTTCTCAGGGGACTCCCGGGGACCAGCAGCAGCTGATTTTCCTTAAAACAGGGATGAATGGGGTAGAAGGAAATAGGAGAAGGAATAGAAGGAAACAGGAGAAGCTGTAGAAGGAAATCATAGGAGGAGGGTAGAAGGAAACAGGAGAGGGAATAGAAGGAAAGGGGAGAGAGAATAAGAAGGAAACAGAGGGAAATTAAGGAAATAATAGAAGGAATAGAAGGAAACAGGAGAAGGAATAGAAGGAAATAATAGGAGGAGGGTAGAAGGAAACAGGAGAGGGAATAGAAGGAAAGGGGAGAAAGGATAAGAAGGAAACAGAAGGAACTGAAGGAAACAGGAGAAGGAATAAGAAGGAAACAGGAGAAGGAATAAGAAGGAAACAGGAGAACAAATTGAAGGAAATAATAGAAGAAAAGAGGAGAAGGAATAGAAGGAAATAGGAAAAAGAATAGAAGGAAATAACAGGAGAAGGAATAGAAGGAAAGAGGAGAAGGAATAGAAGGAAATAATAGAAGGAATAGAAGGCAAGAGGAGAAGGAAATAATAGAAGGAATAGAAGGAAAGAGAAGGAGAGGAACACATCTGCCTTTCCTCCCTGGGAAAAGAGCAGGGAGATCCCTCCCAGATTTGGTTTTGCCAGGCAAATTCAGGTGTGTGGTTGAAAAAATCCTTGCAGGGTTTAGCCTTGAAATCTGTATCTGAGCGTGCAACGACCCTTTCTATTTTGTGTTGAAGTGATTTTTTGAGGAGAAGGAAACTTGCCACACTGCCATCACCTGTCCCTTTGTCTCCAGCTGGAGCTGGTGACAATTTGAGGTTGTCCCTTACCCAGGCAGTCTCTGGAGCTGTGGCTGCAGCTTTTAGGAGAATCCCGTTGATAAATGGGGTTTAATTTCCAGCAGCGTTCCCTCGCTTCGAGTGGGTGTGAATGGGAACCCCGGGTGAACAATAGCAAGTGCCAAAAAGCACAAAAGCCCCTTTTGTTTATCATTCAGGACACCCTCCTTGCCGCTTTTCCCAATCCCCAAGGTTAGACAAAAATACTTTTTTACCGTCTAGAGATAAGGATTTAACCTTCAATATGCAAATTATTTAATAAGCAGCATGACCTTATTAAAACAAAGTGCTTTGCTTCCATTCTTGGCTCTTTAAAGAAACACCATTAAAAAAAAGAAAAGGGGGACAATAAAATGATTGTTCTTCTATGGTTGTGCAGGGAAATAAATAACTTAGGATATGACTAATCTCATCTTGGGCTAAAATCTCTTCTACTGAGCTATTTTTCAAATAAGTTTCATAATTGGCAAAGATGTTTATATATTGCAGGGTTGGCCTGAGATAAAAAGGAAGTTGGAGTATAGAGAGAACGCAGATCAAGCCACTATGGTTAATAGCTACGTTCTACTTTATTCAGCTAAGATGGCTACATTTATACAGTTCCATATAGTTTACAATTCACAGCAGCTCTCTATTGGTATACAGCAGAGAGAAGGACGACATCATACTTTGTTTTACTAACTCTTAAGGTGGCTATCACGTGCCCACTAACAAATCTATTCAGTGACCTTCACAACCCTATTATCTTTTCCCGACACCTTAACTGCTAATTTCTAACTGCGCCACACTTGGCTAGGAATTTCTAGCTGCGTCACAGGCTTCAAGGCCTCATTCAGGCCTCTGTTAAGGCCTCAACTCGGGTAGTTCAAGGCCTAGGTAGACATCATGTCCACCTTCCCTGAGGAATTCTGCAACATTTATACGTTTGGGGTTTTGGGTTTTTTTCTTCCTAAATTAGGTGATAGCCATAAATGGTGAAAAATGAAATACCAAAGATAAATATTTGTGAAGCGCCGGAAGGTTAAATCAACATTTATTTGGGATTTTTTTTTTAAAGGCAGTATTTTTACAGTGGTTTGGGAACTCTGAATGAGGATTTGGAAAGCAAATCTTGGTAAAATGTTGTGGTGCTGAGCTCCTGCTGTGAGTTGGGTCAATTCCCACACCAGTGGCAAGTTCAGGATTTGGAGATCGTGGTGTAGGGTGACATTATTTGGTCTCAGTTTCAAGGGCATGAAAATTCTGCTCTAGATTTTGTCCCTCCTAATCTTAATAAGAGAAAAAAATGAGTTCTAACTATATCTGCATATTTATTTTTCACTGTTTAAGACCTTTGAGTTGTGTAGAACAGGCTGGAGAAATGGATTTTTATTTTATTTTATTTTATTTTATTTTATTTTATTTTATTTTATTTTATTTTATTTTATTTTATTTTATTTTATTTTATTTTATTTTATTTTTAAATTTTTCTTATGCTCATTCTTCACTAAATGAACCTCACCCTCATCCCAGGATCCATCCTTGTCACAGGCAGGAAAGGGAAAATCCAGAGTTAAATTGCAGTGATCCCTCTACCTTTAAAACCATTTGGAAGTGGGAAATCCTTCATAATTATTTGGCTTTTCTGTTTTAGAGGATTGATATTGAATATTTCAACCAGAAAGGGAACATTTACCATAAATTGTGTTCTGCTGACTAAAACACAGAAGTTTTCTGTCGGGTCAGTCTGAATTTTCAGTGAAATGATGCAGTCAAGAGAAAACAGAAAGAGAAAAGGTTTTTGTGGTTAAATTGAACCATAGAAAGAGAGGAATAAATTTCTGTGGTTAAATTGAACCTTCGAGGCTGACAGAAATATTTATTTGTAGTTTGACCACAGGAAATTTCATGATCTTCAGCCAATTTTGGGTGTATTCAACTGACATGGTCCTTTCCAGTCCATGGGAATAAAGAAAACCAGGACTGACCCCTGAAAACAGGAGCAAGAAAAATATTAGCCTGCACAATCAGATAAATTCTGACATAATGAAAACAGTTTCATTTTGCTGATTTTTCCCAGAAGATCTGTTTAGTCTGGAATTCGAGATATTCCTTTACCTTGACATTTGGTCTCTGTGTTGTGAGAACACAACACGAACTTCTCAGCAAATCCCCCTTTCTCATTTCAATGATTTTCCCAAAATTCCCTTGAATTGTCACCTCCTGAACATAGAAATCCATAAGAAAATCCAGCAATTCATAAGAAACCTCAAGCAGTTCCTCACATCAGAAGGAAAAACTGAAATCACCAAAAAAAAAAACCTGAGGACAGAAAACAAAATAAATCTCCTCGAATCATCTCAAGTCATCACAGTGAGTGTCATTACTTCAGTTGTCCAGGAACTTTGGCCACTTGTGGTTGCTGTAATTACTTAAAATCCCAACCTGAAATGTTATTTTAGGGGATGAGGGATTTGTCAGAACTGTCATTTCTGCAGGAAGTTTTGGCCTGGCCTCATCAGCATTTTCTGCCTGCTGCGATTTGGGGAAACACAAAACTCCTGACACCAGAGTTCTGAATTGTTGTTTTTTTTTTTCCCTGAGCATCAAGGCCACAGGAAGAAAATTCTGATTCAGGGGGATGTGCTGGAGATGTTCTGCAGGCATCCCTGAGGACACAGGAGTTCTGCACCAGCTCAGGCCCTTTCAAAAATCAGCTTTACCACAGTGCCTCACGTTGTTCCCCCACCTGAGCCACTCCAACTTCACCCAAGAATAATGAAATTAACCTTGCTAAAACTTAATTTGCCCTCTACTAATTACCCACCCGACAGCTGAAATCGTTTTTGGACCGAATTAAATTCCTTTCCCCTCCTTTTCCCTGGTTTATTTCCCCTTCAGCAGACGAGATGCAAAACACCATCTCGTCAGGTTGAGAGAGAAAGCTGTGTCCCTGCTCAGTGTTTATCTTGCTGTTTAATTTTGAGATTATCTTTAGTGTCTCGGCTCTCCAAAGCAGATGGGCTGTAGGCTTGCTGTAAATCACCCTCAAAGGAGCTGTCTCTTAATGCCTGGGGCTGGAAAATGTAGGTGCTGCTGGAGCCCACACTGCACCTTGCCCATTTTTGCTGGTATTTCTTTATTTTTCCACATTTCCACAATCCCAGTGTGGCTTCATTTGCTTTTCCTAGGAATTAAAATAGTATTTTTACATGGTTTGCTTAAATATTTCCTATCCCTGCACGTCCCCTCACTGCTGCAGTGTATAGAACAAAATAATTTGTGGGGAAATGTCACAACTTTGAGGTAAAAAAGGTTTTTCTCTCTCTAAAGGAGAAAGTTAGCCAGATCTCCAGCAAATTAATAGGAATTAATCCTTAGCAGAGAATGTGGGAACTGGGGGGAAAAGAAAGGAAAATGTGCTCAGCCACTTTAAAAATGGGGTTTAGCTGCTGTAGTTGAGTTATTTTTTATTGCAATTATTCAGCCATATTGAAGAGAACTCTCTGGATTTTTGGAACTTTTAAAAATCTTTCTTTGAGGAAAAAAATAATGCTATTTCTTCCTCATAAAAAGCCTGAGAGTGACATACCTCTCCTTTTTCCAGAGGTTCACCTGTTTTTACTTCTGCAGGGAGAATTAATAGATGAGCTATAGTGAGCCAGCTCATTTTCCTTCTGCAGCTCAGTTCTTACCTCTTATTTTCCCTTTTCCTGAAGCTCTTCTGGTTCTACCTCACCCCCAACCAAGCAGTTGCTCCCCTTCCCATTCCAGGTAGGGAACAGCTGCTATCCCAAATAAATCAGGAAATTCTCTATTTCATATTGGGATTAAGGAGGTGGGACTACTGAGAGATTATTCCTGTTAAAGTGTGATTTATTGCTCTGATCTTCTACAGTCTCATAAAGGGTGAGAACCTCTTCATGGCATAAGTCAGAGGTCAGTGGTCACAAGAGCTCTAGGTACAAAGCCTTTTAAAGATTTATTAAGCAATAAATCACTGGCCACGAGGATTGTTTTTGTCTTTAAACTAATCACTAATTATTTCGTGTTACACGTTTTTGCCACAGTGTGGACCTTCTTAACTAAACATACAACGACACACAGACCTATTTCCCACATCTTAAAACTTTTTATTATTTCTATAACTACTTCTATATCTAAACTTTAAAACTTTTTACTGCTTAGCTTGACAGGTTTCTGCTTAAACTACAAATCCACATTCTTGCTGATGGTCTCTAAATCTGGAAGTTTCTTCCAAGGTCTCAGACCTAACCCTGAGTTCATTTCTGTGTTTGGGCCTCCATGCACAAGGTTTTGAGAATTTTCTGTGCCTGGATTTCCCAGATTTCCCACAATCTCACATCTCGGGGTGCAGCTACAACTGCTCCTTCAGTTATTTATAACCTTGCTGCTTGAAATGTTTTTTATTGTTTGTGGCTTTCTAAGGCCCCTTTCTTTTCCTCACCCCATTTTTAGCACTTCCACTGCAGCAAAAAATCCCTTCCATGACCTTCAGGCTGACAAAAAAAAAAAACCCCTGTGCTGGGAAAGGAAGATGTGAGCTGCAGATGGATGACATGAATAACTTGGGACAGAACAGCCTGTGAGTCGTACAGAGTTATCCATCTCCTCCTTTTGCCAGGAGCTCATCATTCCGTGGTCTGTTCTAGGGAAAGGAAACTTTCCTCAAATGACTGAGGACTCTGTTCCCAGCAGACAGAACTCGATCCTGAGGTGGAATTTGACTTCCCCACTTTTGCTCTTGGTCCTGCCGTGCCTTGGGGTCGGATTTGGACAGGATGGTGGAGGTTTTAATTGGGTATTTTTGGGTTTCTGGCAATGTGGTGTCAACAGAGTCACCAAGCTCTGCAAGTAGGGCTGTGGTGGGTATTTTTAGGAAGGGCTCCATATGTGCCAGAGAGCTGCAAGAACATCTCAGGAATTGGGGAGGAAGCTGAAGTTCACAACTGAAATTACCAGCTTGCAATTCCAGCAGAATTGAAGGGAAAAGTTCCCTTCACCTCTCATTCCCTCTGCTCAACCCTGTGTGTGCTTCACCAGGAACGTCCTCAACAGCTGAAATTTTACCCAAACTGGGGAAAAAAGCAATAAATGAGGTTTGCTTTTGTAATTAGATAACTTAAAAGCAGGAATAACACTGAATAATTTGGGGGGAAAAGTCACAGCTTTGGGGTAGGTCTAAAGGAGAAAGTTAGCCAAACCTCCAGCAAATTAATAGGAATGAATCCTTAGCAGAGAATGTGGGAACTGGGGGGAAAAGACAGGAAAATGTGTTCAGCCACTATAAAAAAGGGGTTTAGCTGCTGTAGTTTAGTTTTATTTTTTTCATTGTAATTATGCAGACATATTTAAGAAAAGTCTTTGGGTTTGTTTTTTTTTAAACTTTTTAAATCTTTCTCTGAGGAAAAAATAATTCTATTTTTTCCTAATCAAAGGCCTGAGAGTGACATTCCTCTGCTTTTTCCAGAGGTTTACCTGTTTTTTACTTGCTCATGCATTGAGCCAATCTGCAGGGAGAATTAATACATTAGATATACAGAGCCAGCTCATTTTTCTTCTGTCACTTTTGCCATGATTAATGATAGTGAAAGTGTGTTTAACTCTGCTCCAAATGACACTTTCTGCTATTGCTCAGTGCTTGGATACTTTTTGAGTCTGTTATCATTAACTAAAAATAAATTCCAGCTAAACTGCAAAGGCAGATAAAACCATTTCTTTTCCTATTTCCCTCCCTTTCTTGTTTATTCTTGCTTTGTCCTGTTGAAATTACTGATTTTATGCATTTCAATATTGTGAATGTTTCCAGCACCTGTAAAGATTATGCAATTCAGTGGCATTTAAGCTTCCTGTATTTTATAAATAGAGAGTGATATGTGGATATCTCCTTTCAATGGACAGTTTCAAACTCCTAATTGTCCAGCTACTAAAAGCTCTGGGCCCTGAGGTGGCAGGGAGATAAAAATCTCTCTCCCATCTGATAAAGCAGCTTTAAAGGGAATCAATACCTGAATCTATCACCTGCTTTTATAACAATATCCTGCACTAGGGCATAGCACAGAAAAACAGCCAGGAAACCATTAAGGGCAGGAAATTCTTCCAAACTGGTTTCTCATAGACCAGAAACAAAAGGGTAAGAGGGGATGAAGAATAGAAAGGAATTGTTGTTGAATTGCAAAGAAATATTTTAAGATTAAAAGGGATTTTTTGGAATTTTAAGATTCCTTCCTTGCAGAAGAGCCCCTGAGTGTCCCCAGGGCTTTCCCAACCTCAGTGATTCTGTGATTATCTTGATTTTTCCCTCCTTTTCCCTTTTGTGAAAAGGTCAAATGTTTTTAAATTTTCTTCCTGATGGCAGGTGGGAGTAGAAATTCCCAGTGCTGGTCACGAGGAGAGGAAGAATTTCCAGTGTTTATTTAGACTCTGCTGCAGAGGCTTGGAGGAAGTGGTTGGTGGGTGAATCCTTCCAGTGCTCCTTGTAGGAAAAGCAGAGGGGATTGATGGGTTCTATCTTTAGTGAATACTTGCAACACATCCTGGGTCTCTGTGGGTTTTGAGTCACTGCAAAGCAAACCTACCTATTATCAAAGCTGATTTTTGTATGAGCAACCTGCCCATCCGCCAGTTAGAAAGTTGGGGAAAAAAAAAAAAAAGGCATTATTAATGCAGATTGGTGTTGCTGTGTGAAAACTGCTCAGCCACTGTGAAAACTGCTCGTCCACCACCAGGCAAAAAGAAAAAAAATTGAATTATTAATGTGTGTTATTAATTCTACCCCAAATCCCTTCAAGGGGTATGAAAGGTTCCAGCCTTTCTTTTGAGGGGATTTTCGAGTGGTGGAGCTCTGGGGTGTGCAGAGCAGCCCTCTCCAGCATATTAAAAGAACATAAATAATGAATGAGTTAAGGAGAATCATCCCCCAAGAAAAGCAAAATATGCATTGTTAATGCACATTATTTGTATTAAATGAAATCCCCAGGAAGAGAATTCCAGGAACTGCCGAGTGTCTGTTGCAGACTTGGTGCATTATCAATGGGCAGAAGGAAATCAGGGTTCAGGAATGTGCTTTTCCTGTCCTGCCAGCCTGGTCTGGGGAATTCCAGAATCCTCTTGGGAAATGGGTTGGATCCAGTGGAAATTCCTGTTTGTGCCACAGTGAGGAAAAGCCAAGAAGGGACCAAGGGGAATCCTTGTGATCAGGGATGGATGTGCTGGAAGAGGAAGTAAGAGTGACACACACTGTGCATTCCTGCTCAGATCAACTCATCTTTCCCTCTCTTTATGACAGGATGCAGGAAAATAGGTGTGGAAGGTGATGTAAGAGATGAAGGGTAGAGTGATGCCTCACCTGGGCTTCATCCTCCATCAGTTTTTACTTTTGCTCTTCCCTTTCCCCTGAGGTTTAGGGAGAGCCTTTGGCTTTAGCTGCAAAGGAGAAACAAACATTCCCAAATGTTCTATTTGCTTCGTCTTTGGAGGTGTAGAGAACTCAACCCTGGAGCTCCAGCAAAGCCATTGAAACTCTGATCTGTGTCACATCTGCTGGATCAAGAACACAAATGAGATGCATTTCATGGGACAGAATCTCCTGGTTCCAGGCCACCAGGCTAATTTCATAAATCATCTGTATTTAAGCCCCTTTGAAAGGATTTGAACACATTATCAGATGTACTCAGTAGATCAAGCTTAACTTATTTTGATGGTCTAACAAGTTGTAGGGTTTTGATTGAATATCCAGTCTGCCAGTCAATTTATTTTATTGAATGGTATAATAAATACTACTTATTTTATTGAATTTTTGGTCTGGGAGGTCTTCCAGCCCAGATTTGGTGAGTGTTTGGAAGCCTAAAAGTGGCAACAGGGTCCATAAAGCAATTTTTTAGAGTGGTTGTTTTGTTAACAGTGAAATCCCTGGGTCCATGGCCTGAACCCACTTGTGAGCAGGTCTGTGGAGATGGTGCCTGAAGTTTAAATTTCATGTATTTCAGACTCTGTGCTGCCCAGGGGTGCAGTTCTGAGCTCACATTCAGTGTCACTCAGCTCTGCACACAGCAGGGACACAAAACAAATCCTTTTCCTGCTGCACACCAAGGACAACTTTCAGGCCCAAAAGCACAAACAAGGGTGGCTGAAGGGAGGAACAAGAAGGATGGGACCTCATAATCTGAAGCTGTAATTGGATAATTAAACCCCAAAATGCAAATGGACCAAAACTTATAAAAGTGTGAGACCTCATGACCAGTCAGCCATTTTGTGACCATTTTGGGTCCATTTTGTGTCCATTTTGTGACCATTCTGTGTCCATTTAGTGACCATTTTGGGTCCCCCTTGGGTGTACCCCTGTCCAGGCTCTTGTCCTGCCCAAGGTGTACCTTAAAGACCTTTCAATAAATATCTACTTTATTCTCCAGCTCTGCCCAGTCTCTGTTCCAGCTCAGCCTTCCCAAGGCCTCAAGGAGCCCTGCCTGGAGTGATCCCTGTGGTTCTTCCCGTTCAGCTGAAACATTCCCACACCTGGATCTGCTGAGCTCCAGCTGCTGGGGTGTGACTCTCCCCGAGCCTGCAAAGTTCTCCTGGTGATCTGCTAAAAGGGTTATTTTGGAGGGTGAATGGTGGTGTTAGCCAACCTTGGGACCTTTCTCCTCCTCTGCGTGGTCCCAGAGAAGATTTTCCCTCCTTGTGGATCCTCCCAGCTTTCCACGCCTTTAACCCTGGGGACACCGAGGCGCAGCAGGAGTAAATGGCTTTTGGGAAGTTCTTGAGGAAATTTTTGTTGGGGGAAAGGCAAAACTAAAGTGTCAAGGTGTAAAATAAGTGCTGCAGCCACCTCTCTGGCTTCCTGTCCCATGAGGGATTCCTGTGGATGAGGGATAGCAGGTCCCCATTAAGGGTTAGGGGAGGATCTGTCACCTCCTCAGGAACTCCAGAACATCGGACTTGTTTTAAAGACTTATTCAGCCAGCAAATCTTTTCATCTTAAATTTGTTTGGCAGGTTTATCTTGGTTGCACTGTTAAAAAGAAATCGTTATTAATATTGCTATTGTTATTATTATTGTTTATTTCTTATGAAACTGCCTTACCCAGCAGATTGTCAAAAGCTTTAAACAACACAGCATTTCAGTTCTTTACACCCTTCTCCCTGCAGACCTGAACAACTGCAGAACAGATGGTTCAGCTGGTAGTGGAGGTAAAAGGCTCTGCAGATTAGAAAAAATGTTGGCTATTTTTATGCCATTTCTGCTTTGGCATTTTGCCTCCCTTTTGCATCTTTGCCTAGCACATAAAATGAGCCATTGCTGAATGTTTTCAACTTTTTAGAACTTCTTGTAATGACGCACAGTTTATTATTCTGTGTAGGAGCTCAAAAGTGAGAGCTGACCCAAAGAACTAGAGTTAAAAGCAATGGAATACCTTTGGAATTTCTGATGAAATGAATGTTTTGCTTAGGATTTTTTTTCTCATTTCATTAAACTCACTTTCCCTAAACAGGTTGTGATAAAAATTTGCTCCTTTAAAATAATTCTGTCTCAACGCATTTTAACCAGTGTTATATGGACATAGTGTCCTTCTAAAAGGCAAAAATTGGTAACAAAATTGACTTTCGTTATCAAATTAGGACTTAAGGAGTTAAAAAAGCCTCAGAGATGATCTCTGTGCTGCATTGGTGTCCCTCAGAAAAATGTCTTGCTCCTTTCAGGCTTCTCAGGTGGTTTGGCACAAGGCACCTGTAAATAGTCAAAAATCTGGGTATTTCCATGTGGATCTCCCCAGATCAGTGCAGTGTTCCACGCATTAAGGTGAAACATCCACAGATGTTTGGCTGAATCTTGCTCTAAAATTGGGCTGGGTCTCCCTCCTGGCATTCCTGAGGGCAGGCAGGGGTTTTGTTTTCCCCATGATGTAAAAACCACATCCAGAAAGGATGGGCTTCTCCAGGCTTTGGCTGCTCTGCAGGTCACCCCCAGCTCTGACATTTATCAGAAGTTGCTTTTCTGTGTTGTCCTGAGTGTTGGATTTCCTTGGTGTGGCATCAACCCCACAGCCACGGGTGGATTTGGGAGCAATAATTAATTACACCAAGGCACTCTGAGGTTCTGTAGGGGTGAAGCTGAGTTCCCAACTCCCCTTTTCCCAGAGAGGAATCCTCCCTCCTCAGGCTCCATCTGAGTGCAGGGCAGACAGGAAAGGTCTCCAGAGTGTTTGGAGAGTCTCCAGCTGCTG
>JANPWX010000717.1:90040-169600 GCA_024734555.1 Trochalopteron elliotii | reverse complement strand
GGAAAGGTCTCCAGAGTGTTTGGAGAGTCTCCAGCTGCTGGATGGAGCTCGGAGGAGTCTGGGATTGGGAAAATATTGGCTATTTTTGGTATATTTTGATGATTGCTCCCCAAAAAAATCCTTCTTTTCTTCTTGTGTCTGCAAAGAAATCCTGGCCTGACCCCAGTGCCCCACCACAAATTTTCCCCTCACATCTTCTCCCCACCACCTGCACTCAGTTGTTTCTCTCTTTTCCACGGGTACAAATTTTTTAATGATCAGTGTGATCTCCGCAGGGACAATATTTAAGGAACCGTGATACTTAACAGCCTCCTTACCTTAATTGAGTGTTTATCTCGGCTATTAAATATTCTTCAGAGTTCTTTCAGAGAAAAAACCTTGAGGTGCTCATTAAAATTAATGTGTGTGGTTGGTTTGTTTAGCTGCCAGAAAAAGAAAACACACACACACACAAGTGTTTCAAGCCTGGCAATGTGCAAAGGTGAGAACCAGGATGTGAAGGAATTGGGAACAGCAGAGATTTTTTTTTTTTTTTTTTTTTTTTTTAAATTTCCTGTTTTTCCTAATGTTTTCAACGTGCACATGCTCTGATGGTACAGCACAGGGTGATTTTGGCTAAAGTAAAGGTGTTTTTATTACAAATAGGCTGCAAAATTAAAGGAAAAAAAGGATAATGGAGGTAAACCCTCAATGTTGATACTGTAAATTTAGCAAGACTTTGGAGTCACATGAAGCAGGCACAGGCAGCTGCTCAGCTGGTGCTGGAGCCCCAGGTCACAGAACATTTGAAGCAGCATTAAATTACCCTGCTGCCATGGTAGGCACTGGAAAGGCCAAGAAAAAATAGATTCTGTGGGTAGGGATGAAATATTTTAGACAGGCTGATTACCTCATGCGAGAAAATGAGTTAATACTTGCAGCAGCCCTATAAATTGTTTCTTCTTTTGGGAGTCGTTTTCAGCTATTGTGATATTTGGAATTAAGGGGCTTTTTCTTTGTGGGCTCTGGGTAGTGCCAGTGTCAGAAATCCCATTTGAGGAGCTCAGGGCACAGAGCCCACACTTCTGTCTTGACAGTGGACAAGGTAAAAGTTGAGGATTTCTGCCCATGGAGATTTCAGGCCTCAAAGTCACCTGTGGGTCATAAATTTGTGGGATTCAATAAATTTTCCATCAGACCCAAAAAAAAAAGGTGCTAGGAGGGAATGGCAGATGTTCAGAAGACTTTGCAGCTACAATTTCCAGAAACTTCAGTGTAATGTGTTTAAACCACCCACTTCCTAGGAAGACCAGACGAGTTCCTTCCTCTGACTTGGAACTCTTGGCTTCTGGAGCTCAGGAGTTGTTGTTGACCCTCTCACTGTTTTTTCTCTTGTTCTCCTTCAAGTGTAGCTGAGATCCAGCTGTAAAGGAGAGTGGAGCAATTATAAAAACAATGATAGACACGCTTCCCCTGCTGGATGTCTGAAGTGGTGTTGGAGGTGGCTGCAAATCCGTGCTCAGAATTGGAGAGGAGCTGAGGGATCACGGTAAAGGTGAGTTGAATCACAAATAACAATGTTCAGTTTGCTGGAGTTCTTCTGGCAGCAGAGCTGAGCCATCAGGAGTTGTTCACTGGCTCTTAATAAACAGCACCTGGAAGAACAGGGGTGAGGAGGGAGAATTGCCATTAGAAATGGAGCTTTTTTTTTTTTTTTTTTGTCTTTTATCCTCTGTCCCTCCTTCTGTGCTGCAGTAAATATTGATTTGTGGGCTGGAGCAAGGAGGGCTTTGCCTGTGCCCATTGTGATCTCATCAGAGGTGAGTAGGAAAGGGCAATACTTAATGACATTTCCCCCAGACCAGAAACCACCCTGGTATTTAAAAAAAAATGCCCATCATTATGCTGAAAAACTAAAATAGTTGTCATTGGGAATCAGTGTTAGAGTCGTGCTGCAGAAATTCTGAAAAGGGGAACTCTCAAAGAAGCTCTGTAAGTATCACATCAGCTGTTTAGTGCTACTGAGAACACTTCTATTTCATTTTTAAAACATAACAGAGGTGGATATTAGAGTGTAAGGGAGAGAGATTCAACTGGCAGAGTGAAATGGATGGAATTCTAGCAGGATTCTCTTGTCCTGCCTATGGAGAGCTCCAAGGCAGCGTTCAGACAAATCATGTCAGCGGCCTGACCCCAGTCCCAGTGAGGGCAGAAATGACACGAATTTAATGTTTATTGTAGGGCTCTTGTGTTGTTTTACACATGCCAGGCCTCCTGGGGTCTCATCCTGTTAAAGTTCATGGCAAACAGAGCATTCCAAGGCCCTGTGCTGGGCAGGGAATTGCTCATCTGTCAGCAGCTGGAGAATGCTCCTCGTCAGGCCGTGACACTTGGCAATTGTGACAGCACAGGCTGGATAAATGGAAAAGTCGTGCCTAGAGCAGGGGATATTTCATCTGTGTGAATGTCACAGGTGGATGTTCTGGGCTTGGGGAAGGTCAGGTTGTCACCTGCTCCCTGTGTGACCTCACACAGTGCCAGGGGGAAGGTCAGTCTCACACTTTGGATGCTCAACACAAAGAGCCAAGCACAGAAGCAGCACTCTCAGAACCTTCCTGGTGAGGGATGTCATCTGCTCTGGGGTTTCTTTCCAAACCCACTTAAAGCTAAACCCACTTTCCATCTTGTGAGGGTGGGGAGGCCCTGGCACAGTTTCCCAGAGAAGCTGTGGCTGCCCCTGGATCCCTGGAAGTGTCCAAGGCCAGGTTGGACAGGGCTTGGAGCAGCCTGGGACAGTGGAAGGTGTCCCTGCCAAGGCAGGGGCTGAAACTGGATGATCTTTAAGCTCTCACCCGACCCACACTTTCCTGTGCTCCATAGAAATCTCAGTTTTAGATCTTTATCAGGTTCCTTATCTTTTATCAGGAAGGACAAACTGACAAAATGACCAACTTTCAGCTGGCTGCACGCCTCACTTTGTTGTGTGTCAACACAAAATGTGCCAAATGCAGCCACAAAGATGGATTTGCTTTAATAAAGGCTTCAGAGCCATGTTCCTGACAGCAATTGGGCCAATACTTTATACTGGTACCCAGTTTTTTAAGGAAAAAAGAGAGATATTTGATGTGAAAAGATATTTAAGTGTATTTCTAAGCTCAGGTAGGCTGATGTTAAATTTGGGCAGATGTCCAGCTCCTGTGCTCATCAGTCCCCAGGTGCCACCAGAGCTGTTGCACTTCACTAGGTTCAATTTTCCAGGGAAGCACACCCCTGTCTATGAGCAGATCTTTCCTTCAGCTGGGCTGGAACTTGGGCTGGTGCCCATCTTTGTGTGTGAACCATCTCAAACATTTAATAATCATCCCCAAAAAAATAAATCAAGACCCAACTGGGAGAGTTTTATTGCTGCCTGGATCAGGAGATCCAGCCCTCAAAATCAGCAGTGGCAGCATTGGTGACTTCTCACTCGGGCGTAGGATCTGCATTCCAACAACCTTGAGAAATTAGTGAAGAAGGAAAGATAAAGCCACAGTTGAGGGGAAAAAAAAATCATTAGGTAACACTTTTGTTTCTGATGCATGGTTGGATGCAATTAAATTTTTGGCAGGAGTGATGGTTTGAAATGTTTTGTCCAGAAGGTTATTGTAGCTGGAACTGAGGCTGGATGGCCAAACAACCATTGTCATCAAAACAGAGGGGGGAGAAAAGTTGGCTGCTTGTAAAAATGCAAGGCAAAGTGCTGATCCCAGTGGGAATCCAGGCTGGATTCCTGTTGGAGATGGAGTCTCTGATCCTGCTGTGTGTGAGGGTGGAAGAACCTGTAGGTACAAAGTGCAGATGTGGTTTTATTCCACGAGGAACAGACATTATTCCTCTATTAGGTGAAATGTTTAATTCAACCATCCTGCATTCTACAAAAAAAAAACCAACCAAAAAAACCCCCCAAAATGACAACAAAACTAGCCAGACCACCCCAAAAACCCCAAAACAAACCAGCCACAAAATACAGAAAATCAACACATTATTTCTGCAGGCAGTTAAATCACCACTTTTTCATAAAAACATAAATTCTGCATTTCTTACCTGACTGCAGCAACGGTCACAGCAGAGAACAAATTATGCAGATTTGCTTTCGCAGACTTTCTTTCCCCCCCTTTTTTTTCCTACCACAGTTGTGTCTTTTAGAGCAAGCTGGTTAAAATGACAACACTTTGAAGAGAGAATGTGGCTCTGACTGTTTCCCACCCTTTTTGAGCAGCCCTGGGGAGTTGTTTGTGGCTCTGCAGAGATGGTTCAGAGCTCTGAGCTGGGTGTGAAGGGAGTGAATTATGGAGCACAGCTCCTTGTTCTGTGTTAAACATTTCAAAAGGAGCCTTGGCCTGAGCAGGGTGGGCTTTCCTTGCCCTTGGAAGGAGAAAGTGTCTCTTGTCTTTAGATGCATGTCGAGTAATTAGTTTTCTTCAGACCAAAGAATAACTAATCCACTGTAGTTTATCCCAGTAAAGGGTCAGACAAAGACTTTGCTGTTTTGTGGGGAGAAGTTACAAAGCAAGACAAATAAATACATCCTCCAGCTGAAACACAGCTTTGTTCAGAAGCTTCAGGACCTCTCATGGATTTGATTTAAGGGTCCATCCAAGCCCTCTGCAGAGCTTTGGTGAGGAGCTGAGTTTAATAAAGGAAACCATCAGGGCCCTGCACAGTGGTGGGAGGCTCTGAGGCTGATAAACAAGCTCTGCTTGTCCTTTAGATGTGGTTTGTGAATAATATCCTGCTTTCCTTTCAGTGCAATAAAGGGAAGGTATGAAAGTGTTCTGGGCATTTCCCCTGGCTGCCAGGCTGATTAACCAGAGTGGAACTCTTTGTGTCATGGCTCGAGACTTCACTGATTGTATTTATCAAGGCAGATCAGCAGAGGGTTCGAGGTTGTTTTACTTTCTGGCTTTTTTACTGAGTGCAGTCAGATGGAAATGAGGTTTGGGTGGTCTGTCCCCTGCCATGCACAAGGATGGATGTTCTCTCACCTCTCTGGTGCTCCCTCTGCCAATCCACTATTTATTTTCAGTAATCTTCCTAAATATGATCCCAAACAGCTTCAAACCAAGCAGTTACACGAGTCTGTTGTAAGACCACAGGAGAATTAAGGGAGGCAGAACTGCAGCAGGAAAGGGGCTGAGGATTGAGCAGCCAGGAGGGTTTCACTCAGAGCTGACACCACGACCTGTGTCACAAACTTGCTTTTCCAAAATTTCTGGGGAGAAAGAAGAAGAGAATGAGCTGGCTGTCGTTTAATTGATGCCCAACCTCAGTTATTTACAATCTAGTAAGGAACTTACCCCAACAAACCACAAGGTTTCAAAAATGTTCTTTGCAGTTCAGTCTCTCCTAAAGGACATGTCATCCATATCATCTTATCAGGCAAAAAAAAAAATATATATATATATATTTATGTAGCCATACCCGTTTCTTGGAAAGGTCATCTCTGCTGAAATGTTAATTAGATGTTGGTGCTGTTAAATATTAAGAGACTGAAGTTCAGCTACAAAAAGTATCAGGGTTTCATTGTAAATACATTTTTAATGCTTTGTCTCAGAGATTCTTGTGGATAAGGAAATTTTCCTTTTCGTTTTCTTCCTCTCAAGTTGCTGCTCCTGGGAAAAGCAGGCCCATAAGTTAGTGCTCGCTGTAGCAATAAATTTAAATTCTTGTAAGCAGGAATTCAAACCCAGCAGTGCTGCTGCAGAAACTCTTAATAAATTAAAACACATTCATTGCACTTTCCTGGATTATTAAAACACTTAAATATTATTAGCTGGGTTGCTTGAAGAGCAGTGGGCTTGTCTGCATGGAAATGTGTGCAGGGAAAAGCTTCCAAAAAGTCCCAGTAGGTGGAGGACGCTCAGTGATTCAACTTCTTCCTCTCTCCTTTCTGAATTCTCTGTGTAGCCAGCCTGGATTTTTTTTTCCCCTGAAATTAATTGTTTTAATTATGGCAAATGGCTTGAATGGCTTCTGTGTGAGGGAAAGAATTAAAACTCTGGGACGGTTTAGTGCGGGGAGGGGACATAAAGAGGGCACATGATGGAGATATCCCAATAATGAATTGCACACACAGAAAGTAAATCTGGCACTTCCACTTAGCCTCTCTTATAATACAAGAACCAGGGGACTTGTAATGAGAGCCAAAGGCAGCAGAATGAAAGCCATTAAAGAAAATAAATATTTACAGGAATGCATAATTAACCTGTGGAGTGAATTCCCGCAGGAGCCGAGGGAAGCCAAGAGCTTAGTGGGGTTCAGGAGAGGATTAGGCTTTTCTGTGGATAATGGGAACATCTGGAGTCGTGTTGGATGGTGTGGGAAACATGAAGGGACTGAGGGGCAGGGACAGGGAGCATGCAAACCCTCAGGAAAATGGCACTGGCAACATAAATTTGCTCAGGGAGGGTGGAACTTCCATTGTTGGAGTACAAATCCCCCTGGGGCCCATCCACACAGGCCCAGGAGTGTCCAGAAATGTGAGGGCTAAATTAGACCCTTCAGAGAAACTAAGATACATAAATCCACCCAGACAGGAGGTAGAATTATGAGTTTAGTTTTAAATAAGTAGAGGATTTTTAAGTGCCGTAATAAATAAGAGACTGAATCGGTTAGCAAGAAAAAGACCTGAAGTCTAGTTAAAAGTTCAAGCAGCATTGCCTTTTGCAAAGTTAGCTAAATTCTAGTCCTAACAAAAATAACATAGCCTTGCTAAACATTCCTAGATAGAACAGATAGAGCTATATGTGTAGAATTTGTGTAAAAATTATGAATACACATCGATCTTAGCTTAGGATAGGCCCAGCAAGGATGTAGAAAACTCGTGTTTTAACCTGACTGGCCAAAAATGGAATAAAATGCACTGCTTTGAGATTCCATAGCTGATAATTTCACTCAGGTGAATGCCACAGTGTCACTTATTTCGGGAGGAGATTGTGGGAATGTAGCAGGCATGTGTCAGGCTGGATTTCCATTTCCATTTCATCCATTAACCTTTCCAGCCTCTCTGCCAAAAGGTGCCCGAGGTATTTTGACCTCTTTATTGATGGTCTTCATTCACCCACTTGTCTGAGAGGGATTTTTTAAGATCAGAGCAGGAATTCCACCTCAGCACAGACAGACATCCCAAAAGGCTTCTCATTCACACTCAATTGGTTCTGTGGCAATTTCAAACGTTTCCCAGCCCATTTCTCTGTGACCTGCTTCATTCCAGGTGATGTTTGAAAGCTCTGAGACGTGACAGAGATGATCTGAACTAGGTCAGGAGCTGCCCCCACAGCTGGATGTCTGCACTGCAATTTGTGTTACTCCTCAGGTAACACAATGTCTGAATAATAGCAGTGTCTGTAAAGCAAACTCCTTAACTTGGAGTAACAAATCACTTCTTTGGCAGAAATTAGGACAAAATCTGACTCAAAAGTTTAAAATAGTCATGATTTTCTTCTGCAGGGTTTGTGTGTATGGTTCAGAGTGTTAGGGTAGTTAGAAACAAGATTTTCTTGGAGCTAAAAGCTTTCCCTGAGCTTGAAATGTCTTCATTTTAGACATGATAAAGAAAACAATGAAAACTCCTTCCGTACTTGCTGTTTCTGACCTGAGCATCTGAGACTTTGGAATAGACCCTGTGAGGACCTTCCCAGCACAGAGCTCCCTCCACTTCTTGTTGTTGCTCTCTCCAGGGAAGTGCCCACCCTCATCCTGCCTGGCCTGGGCCCCCTTTGCATTCCCCATTGCAGGGGAATGTAAACATCACTGTTGTTAGATATTTATGGTTGTTAGATATTTATGGTTGTTAGATATTCACTGTTGTTAGAAACATTCTATTAGTAGATATTTAGTATAGAGTCTCTGCAAGGTAGAGGCCTTGTCAAGCCTCCAAAGTGGGGGGGAATGATGCCTTAGGATTTGAGCTTTTCTATTTTCCATACATTTGCACTCCTGCAGTTCTTTAGTGTGTGACTCCCAACTCCACACACAGTGTCAGCTGCTGCTGCCCCATTTTGGGCAGACACAACAATTCCTCTCCAGGCCTGGGGACCAAGGACACCTCACTGCCTCAGGCCCCAGAGATGGAAACAAAAGTGGGTTGGTGGGTAGAACTTGGGGTAAATGACTTCATTAATTGAAGCTGTAATTGGGAGATGAACCCCCAATGTGCAAATGGCCCAAAGTGATCAAAGTGTGCAAACCCCTGACCCGGGGTCCATTTTGGGTGTAGGCCCTGGGGGGCTTTGTCTGCCCTAAATGTACCTGGAGGCCCCTCAATAAACAGAACTGCTTTTTATTCCCTTAACTCTGTCAGGCCTCTGTTTTTAGGCAGCCCCAAAAGGCATCACCATGTCTGGAACAGGTGCCTTCAGACTCCAGGGAGTTCTGGTTGAGAGCTGCCACAGCAGCCCAGCACCTCCTCATGACGAGTTCTATTTATTCCGGCCTGACGTTGTCTGAGGGAGCGTGCACAGCTCAGAGCTCCTTTGGAGCTTTGTCTTCTTCAAACCCATCTTTAATGTGCTCTTTGTTTGAGAGCTCCCTTTGTAATTTAGTTGAAGCTGAATTATGAAAGGATCCTGCTCTAAATGAGTCACCGTCCCGCTAGAAAGAATGTGACAAATATTAAATATTCTTGTGTCGCTCGCAGATCTGAAAGCAAATCCATCCTTTCCCTTTAATGCCGTTCCTGCCTTTATATTCTGATGATTCATCCCACATTATGGTGCCAATTTTTTTTTTTTCCCTTCTTCCCAAAGCTAACAGGTGTTCCTTGGATTTGCCTCATCTGTTAGGAATCACTGCTGAGCCCAGCTGGAGATTTTCCACTCAGGAGCCCCTGCACTGGGCTTTGTGCACCTGGGCCCAGCATTCCCAGTCCAGCCCAGTGTGGAGCTGGTCAGGGCTCGACAGCTGCTGCAGCAGATCCACATCATTGTCTGGATTTACTGCCCAGAGCTCTTGTACCACATTATGGAAATGCAACTGAGATGGATTTTGCTGTGGGACTGTGATTAAAAGTAGGTATTCATCCAAAATTGTCTAAAAAGATCAGCACTTGACAACAGTAATATCAACAACTGTCCTCAGGCAGGAGTTGGTTTTTTTGGGGTTTTTTTTTTTTTTTTTGCAGCTCGGTGAAAGCTCATTTTAATAAGGTTACATTGTCCAAAAGCTCATCTTTTTAAAGGAAAATGTTCTGCCAGATTGAGATGGATGAGTAAATGATTGAACACACAGCACACGTACAAGTTGTGCTCAGTCCTGCCTTTGGCAGGCAGTGGCTCCACACATCTGAAACCATCACAGGCAGCAGAACTGGCCCCCTTTGGTGGGAAGTGCCAAATGGCCTTTGACAAATATTAATTCCATTTGATCGGACTGTAGTGCAATATTTTATTTGCAAGGTGTTCAGACCTAATTAAAATTTTTTTTGACTTATTAAAAATACCTTGGAAAACATCAGCCTCCTTTAATTGGAATCTGATAAACCAAGAACCCAGAGCAGTCATCCCCGTTTTAATCTGATTGTGTAGAAGTAGAAATTGTTGTAATGCTGAGTGAATTAGAAAAATTAGAAAAGATTAGAAAAAAAATATTTGAGTGCATTTTCTGGTCTGATCTCTTTGGTTTGGTGCTAATTTGAATATATTTCATTTGCTTCTGAAAAATGTAGGGGAAAATTTAAGAGGGAATGGTAATATTGAATTACCCTCATTTTGTGACACTGATCTTGTGACAAAAATATAATTTTTTGCTATTGCCTGTCATTATAACATTTCACCTCATTTATTAAGGCTGTTAGCACCTTGACTTTTATAACATTTTAAAGAATTCACAGTCAAAGACTTCCCCAGATTCCTCTTTTCTCTTGGAAAATGAGATGTGTAGAAGAGTTGGGAGAAGTTTTAAGAAAGAAGTTTTAAGTTTTAAGGCTCAATTCACAGCAGTGGCTGGGGTGGCACCACTGCTTTGCAAGCTCCTTTCCAAAATAAAACCCCTGACAAGGTTAATTAGAACCAGGAATGTTTCACTGTGGGTTCAGCACTGCTGAAATGTGCTGATTCAGTTGAGAACACTGTCAGCCTTCCTACGATGGCTGATTATCTAGACCTTAATTATTATATAAATCAATTCAGGATAAATAAGACCTTCTTGGTGTAATGGCTCGCTGCCATTTGTGATTAATATTTCATTAGGCACGAAGCCATCAAAGCACTTAAGCAGGTGCTCAATTTTAGCCACTTTAGTCAATTATACTTGGAATTAGGCATATGTTCCCAGGCTTTGCTTGACTGGACTGTTCCCCAAAGCTGAGCTGACCTTTACCTCTGTCATTAACATCAGTGAGCACTTTCTGTCTGTGTACCACCAAGGATTACACAGAAGAAATCTGCTTTTTTCCTCTCACAAAACGAAATGTTGTCACCATTTCCAGGAGAGGGCCGACTCCTTGTCATCCTTCCATATGGCTGAGAGGATGCTTTTCCCCAAAGCCTTGTTTGCCTTTGTATCCTTTGACTCTCCAGGTGGCAATCACGTTAATACACTGAATTATCAGCCTTTAGAGACACAAGCCAACAAAATGTGTGTGCTACATCTCTTTTTTTTTCCTTGTAGTAAACAGATTAAAGCAATGTTAAAGCTTTTCAGCAGAAAAATCTCACCATTGTCTACTTCCTGTGCTGGTTTTTGCATAACCAGCAGGTTATTACAACTCTATTAATGAGTTTTAATGATTTGCCAGTATTTTGAAAGATAAATAATCAGAAATCGTGGGCTAATAATGCCAAGCTGAAGTCAGGGACCAGTTTTCCAGGTTTTCTCCAAATCTTTGGCAGTGGGATCTGTACAGGAGAGCAGGGAATGAGGAAGGATGGATGTGTCAGAAGCACATCCACTTGTGAGCCAAGTTTGTGAGCTCAGAGAAGTCTTATTTATGCTGACACTCAGTTAAGTTTCTTTGTTACCTTTCTCACTGCAGATGAATAACTTCCAAAGCCTCTGTTCTCATTACGGATCTAATTTTGACTTCTTTACACTCTGGAAAATTCCAGTGTTGCCACATCTCAGTTTTCTTGATTTTCTCCCTTCTTTCCAGGGCATTGTAGGAGAGATTTGTCCTCCCTTTGTGCCTCCACCCACCCCCCCGTGCTCCTGCTTTGCATCTGCTGCTCCCAAAGATGTAAAATTGCTTTTCAGGAGACACTCATTAAGGATATGGACCCTGATACCCATTTTAGGAGGGAGTGAGGTCCAGAAAAGGAGCATAATTGATTTGTAATTGTGTTGCAGGGCTGGAAAGTGAAACACAAGACACAGCTTGAGTTGCAGATGGACAATTTGTCCATTAAATGATTTCCCTGAGGTCAAGGGCTGATGGCCCTTTATTGGGCCAGGATGTGTTTGCTGCAGCATTAGGGGGTTGGAATTTTCTGGGAGGAGGATGATAGCTTTGAAAAACTTCGTCCAATTTTATTTGTGGGCAGCAAAATCCCCAGAGAAGTTCAGGCAAATCTGAAGGAGTTGCTGGTTTTCATCCACTAGAGAAAGAAAAAGGGAAAGAAAGTCAGTAAATCCCATGATTTGTAGGATATCTGGACCTTGAATTCCTTATTGTGTGCTGAAGACTTTACAGTCTGAAATAAAAAAGGTAAAGAAAATCTGGAATTCCCGTAATTTGTAGGATATCTGGACCTTGAGTTTCCTATTGTGTGCTGAAGACTTTACAGTCTGAAGTAAAAAAGGTAAAGAAAATCTGGAATTCCCGTAATTTGTAGGATATCTGGACCTTGAGTTTCCTATTGTGTGCTGAAGACTTTACAGTCTGAAGGGAAAGATCAAAATATTTTGTGGTCAGCAAGGAAAACCTTCATCTTTCATGGCAACTGTAAATACTGGAAAAATATCAATCACAGTTTTCAGAAGTGTCAATCTACTGGAAGTTAAATCCATGGTGGGCAGGACTGTGGGACTTCATTAAGTCATTGTTGAAATGTATTTGATAACCAGTATGAATTAAATGGTGGAGGCTCAAGAGAAGAAAGAGAACGTAGGAAATAGTTTAATATGAGTAAAGAGTAGCCAAAGAGGCATTTGGTGTGACCAAGTGGTTTGTTTTGAATTTTTTTTTCTTCTGTCATTAAACTATGAGAGAAGGCTTTGATACCTTACTGTTCATGAGTTTTATTTGGATTTCATGAGAGATCATATCTTCACATAGTTTAGATTTCCACTTGTAAGACATGACAAAACTTAAATGTTCAAATGGAGTAGGTGACAGAAACAGCAAAAAATAACCTCAGTTGATTTGCGTGAGACAAATTCAGAATTTGCTTTAAATACACTAATTATTTTTTTCACCAAAGACATGAAATACTTGATTTCTGTAGTCCATCTGGCAAATGTCTGGCACTGTGTTATTCCATTATTTTGTTGTAGATGTATCATTTTAATGATAATGGGGAGGGAGGGTTAAGAAGTAATTTTAGAGCTTCAGTTGAAGATGTGAGCTGGTGTTTCCTCACTGGCAGCTGCTCACAGAAAAGTCAGCCTGACTGAATCCATCCACCTGGAGGGAAGGAAAACTCTGCTACATTCCAGCTCACCTTCATAAATCCTTTCCTGATAAAATCAACCCGGAATTCATGAAAATCAATGGGAAAATGGAAAACGATTAGCAAAAAACAAGCCCAAATTTCCCCTTGTAGTCAATCCAAGGCTGAATTTTGAGCTGGCTCTGATGCCCACAGGGTCTGTTCCTGCTGGGGACATTGATCCTTTGATATTCCCATCTCTTTGTCTTCCTTTTTCATCTCAGAACAAAATACAGTGTTCTTCAACTTTGACCAAAAGAGACTGGCAAGGGGACAGGAGGAATAATCTTACCTGTCCAAGGCCCATTAATACTCACAAAAATATGCTCTAAATGAGACATTTATACAAATCAATATACATTAAAATGTATGGGGAGCCAAGGCAAGCCAAGCAGAACTTGTTCTTTAATCTTCATTAAAAATAAAAGATTAAAAATTTATCTCTTCCTTTCTAATGCAGAGAGGTGTGGTGAAGGGAATGTGACCCGAAGTTTTAATGGAGCAGCACTTACATTTTATTATCTACACAAAAAAGGATTTTCAAAGTGGAAAAGAAAAAGGATAATACACTTTTAAAAAGCAGCAAACAAGCAAACAAAAGTGCTTGTGGTTTGGTTTATGTTGCAATAGAGCAGTATTTTTAGGGGGAGACAGGCTGTGCTTGGGAAGAATTGGGATTTTTAACCGTGGGCAGGCTGAGCTGTGTCCCCACAGCAGCATTTCCCTTTTTATCTCTGCATCTGGAATGTGCTGCCTTCCACACCCTGGGCTCGTTCGATTACAGATGTCAGGGAGAACTGTGTGCATAAATAGGGAAATTAGCTGGATGGGGAGAGGAAAATAAAAGGGATTGAGGGGAGGATTGGGGATGTGGTGAGGTGTGGGCCTGATATTTATGGGTCTGAGAGATTTTAGCCCTGCTAGCAGCTGCTAGCATTTTCCCAAGGAAAAAAAATTCTCAAGAAAGTTTCTTCTCCAAACAATCTTGGCAACCAACTCTCCTTTCCCAGAACAATCTTTCTCCAGGTGGTGTTTTGCTGTTTCTCTGGTTTAACCAACGGGATCAGAGAGGTGTCGTTCCTATTCACCAACCACATTAAGTCTGTATGGGAACACCTCATAAAAGGTAGTAAGAATTAGACAATAAAAGCCTTTTTTTCTGTGCTCTTTGCCTTCTAAAACATTTGAAGTCTCTCATCTTTCTTTGGTGTCCTACAATGACAGTGAGGTCCAGGGCCAGGTTGGACACTGGGGCTTGGAGCAGCCTGGGATAGTGAAGGTGTCCCCATGGCAGTGATTTGGAACTAGACAATCTTTCAGGTCCCTTCCAACCCAGGCCATTCTGTAATTCTCTGAATAAAAGCAAGATTTTGGTTTCCATTCCACCCTCTGCACCATTTGGGTTACATTTCTTCCTTTTTTTTTTTTTTTTTTTTTTTTTTTTTTTTTTTTTTTTTCTGTCCCCTTGACAGAGCTGTGAATTATTTCTGTCTTCACCATGTCACTGCAGTCACCCTCATCACCAGCATCCCTAGAGCACCAAAAGCAGAATTCAGTCCTTCTTTGGGCCCTGAGAGGAGCAGAAGAGGACTGCAACCTTTTATTTTCTTTATTCACACAGAGAGTTTTTAAGTGTGTTTGGTGTTTCATGTGTGATCAGCTGAAGTGCTTTACAGTTGTTACTGATCTCACTTTTTTATCCCAGCACTGGCCACGGGCATAAACAGAGTGGAGCCGGGCTTTCAGCTCAAGGTTCAAGCACCTTTTGTGTCTAAAAGCTGCTCCTCTTACCCATTAGTCCAGTATGTTATTTGTTCTTGCAGATAAATGTCTTTCTTCTTTCCCATTTCTCAGGACTTACAGCAGTTTGCAGGAGTTCCAGGGTGAGCGTGAAGAACTCTGTGTCACGAGGGCAGGAAATGCTTTGTAGTGCTGAGCCAGAGCTGCCTTCCAAGGAGTTTATTTTCTGCAGGGATTCAGACTAAAGAGAGGGCAGAGGAGCCATGCTGGCAATTGGGATAAATCCTCAGGAACTCTGAGGATTAGAGCTGATTACAATCCTCAGGAACTCAGGTTGTAACTTCCTCAGAAGTTACAATCCCGCTGGCAGAACCAGGAGGGCACGAGGAGGACGAGGTGTGGGCCTGAGGGATTTTAGCCTGCTAACTTTTTCCCAAGGAAAAATTTCTAAAAAAAGATTTTTTTCTCAAAAAAATCTTGACAAACAACTCTCCTTTCTCAAAATGATCTTTCTCCAGGTGGTGTTTTGCTGTTTCTCTGGTTTAACCAATGGCATTAGAGAGGTGTCATTCCTATTCACCAACCACATTAAGTCTGTATGGGAACACCTTATAAAAAGTAGTAAGAATTAGAAAATAAAGCCTTTTTTTTTCTATACTCTTTGCCTTCTGAAATATTTGGAGTCTTTTGTGTCCTACAGTGACAGAGGAGGAGCAGCAACGTTTCCCTGGATTTTTCAGGCAGGAAAACATCCCCACTTTCACCAGGAAGTTGAGTGGATTTACAGCTCATTTTGAGTCCTTAGGTTTTGTCTGCTTGGAGCTTGACCCTTGGGGTTTGGGAGTTGAAACAGAGACATCCAAGTGTGGTCACTCCTTTCTAATCATCCCTGGTCTGGATTTCCTCTGCCTATCCATTTTAATTCCAGGTTTCTGAATTTTTAAATTCATTATTTGATACAGGTTTTAGAAGCATTAAACCTAAGGATGCTACAAAAGGAAGAAGATGTTCTGGCCATATTTTGCATACAAATGGACACAGCCATCAGCACATCCCTTCTTTTATGTGCTGGATTATTTTTCAAGGTTTTTTCCCCTGTCAGCAGCTCAGGCATCTGGGTTTTTTTCCCAGTAAAAGGCAGGCTTGGGCTGTCACTGTGCTTCTTATCCTCTAAAAATGCTAACTAAAAGCTGAGCTAGTCTGGCTCTTAACAGGAAGCAGAATTGAGCTCAAGTTGTAAGGAAAAAGGATGGAAAACTTCTCTCCGAAGTTTTGCACTGCCCGAGATGTCCCTGCTTTAAATGAGAGCACTTATGGACAGATATTGTATTTCCTCGAAGGAAAATGTTCCACAGCATCCTGTGGTAGAAAAGCCCAACATATTTTACTGAAAGCATGAGTAGAAATGGAATTAAACTGAGTAAAAGACTGGTAAATATCACTGGGGAAACTCAGAGGGCTCATTGCATATGTTAAAAAATAAAATATAGTGCTCTCTATTACCCACTAAAATATAGGGAAAGTTACTAGTGGTGAGAAGACCTGGATTGTTATGGGATAATAAAAATAAATCAGGAGTGTTAAGGCCCAAATTTTATTGTAGATTTGTCAGTGTTTGCTGGAAGTGCTGAGTTACAGCTCCATTATCAGTGCAGTGTGAGGGTCCACTTGGAGAGTGTTGCAGACCAGTTCTTACATTTCCTGTCCATTTTAATACCCAGCCGGGCTGATTTAAAACACCCCTCCAGTTAATTAACTAGTTCAGCATTAAGATTATCTCTGAGAGCCAAAAAGTTCCGTTTTGGTGTTAATCACAGTGAAGCTACAGCTTTTTAATTTGATTTTTTTTGTTAGTGGAGATTCCAGAGCAGTGGAATGCCCAGTAGTGCAGAACATTCCCAAATTCTTCATTTAATCCAAACCCATAATTACCTACAATTCATACTGAGGGCTAAACACATAACAAACAACGTGGTGGACAGGGCTGAAATTGAAAACCAATCCCAAGACAAACATTATTATTTACACTTCCAAATAAAAGCCTGTGCTCAATACCATTATTCTGCTGGTTTCCTGCACTGTAATTTCTCCTGAAATGCTTTTGTGCTCTAGGATTTCACTGTGCTCATCATTCCTGCTTAGATTTTCCTCTAGATTAATGACACTGGGTTTGGTCTGATTTTTTTGGAGGTTTTTTTTTTTTTTTGGTTAAATGGAAAGTTCTCTCTGAATCCTGTGGTTGGAGGAATAAATTTGAGATTTCTGGATTTCTTTCCCAGTTTTAAATCTGTCAGGTTGATCATAGTGGGTAATAATATTTTAATGTGACACATGATCAGCCAGGAGATGACCTTGGTGGTGCTGCACTGATCCCACTGCCCTGGGCTGGAATTCCACAGGGATCAGTCTCCCAGTTAAAAACAGGAGTGTTTGGACCAGTTTTTGGGAGCAGAATGTTGATTTTGGAGCAGATGTTTGGGAATAAATGGTTTTGTGGGCAGGGGCAGCTTCTGCCTCTTCTCCTGCACTTGCCATTCCAGCAGGGATCTCTGAGGAATTTCTTTTGTGGACAGGAACTTCTCTCTGTGGAGAGGAATTTCTTTCTGTGGGCAGAAATTTCTTTCTGTGGACAGGAATTTCTTTCTGTGGAGAGGAATTTCTTTCTCTGGACAGGAATTCTTCCTGTGGGGAGGAATTTCCTTCTGTGGACAGGAATTTCTTTTTGTGGGAAGAAATTTCTTTCTGTGGACAAGAATTTTTTTCTGGGGACAGAAATTTCTTCCTGCAGACAGGAATTTTTTTCTGTGGACAGGTATTTCTTTTGTGGAGAGGAATTTCCTTCTGTGGACAAGAATTTCCTTCTGTGGACAGGAATTTCTTTCTGTGGACAGGAATTTCTTTCTGTGGACAGGAATTTCTTTATGTGGAGAGAATTTTCTTTATGTGGAGAGGAATTTCTTTATGTGGAGAGGAATTTCTTTCTGTGGAGAGGAATTTCTTGCTGTGGAGAGGAATTTCTTTCTGTGGGTTTTTTTTCTGGATTCAATGCTTTGATTACCTCCTATGATTTCACACAGTTTGAAGCCCAGCTCGTTGTAATCTTGGCTTAACAGCCTCTTGCACACTGGTCAGGTTTCCAGCTAAGCAGCTCTTACAAACCTCACTTAATGCTTTTTTTTTGTCTCAGGGTGAAGCAAAAGATTTTGCCAGCCCTGACTGTGAGATAAATGGCTCAGATATCACTTTTTATAAGAGATTTCCCAGGCTTTTTTTAAATCTTATCCCCATATTCCCTGCATTTCAAAGGTGCTGCATTAGTTAATGTGTTTTATTTTTTTTGCTCTGCGTTGTCTGCTCGACACAATTCTCCCCATTTCTTCCTGCTTTTGTTTCATTGTGATTTCACATCTCTTGTGCCTCCCAGTTCCCTGCTGGGATTTTTTTTTAATCTAATCACAGGAAGATCTGATGGTTTGCAGGGGGCACTGCTGCTCTTAAGGAACAGCCAGGAAGACAAGTTGCTTCTCTTTGAATGTGTATTTATCACTTCTGGGGGTATTATTTTACTGAACAATGATCCAGTCTCACCAAGACTTCAGAGCATGGTGAATTACAAACTGCCTGCAGTTTGTGGGCTCCTGTTTAATTGTTTGCAATTTGTTGAGGTATAAAATGCCTAAGTGCATGCAATCTTTAGGACTTGTTTTTCTTCTGCATTTGCTCTCTGAAGGCACAGTGGGGTGAAATTCGGCCTTTAATTCTTAGCCTAAAAATAAGAGCTTATTATAGACTGGAAAACTTGGTTTTTCCAAAGCATAGAGGCATTTCCCACTGCGAGATATCAAGGATTTACACATTCCCAGCCTCATGGAAGCTTCACTTTCTGCCTCACACTTGTAAGCAGCCTTCAAGAAAATTCCTTTTTTTTTATTAGCTTATCGTCCAGCTTTCTACACAGGGCTGGATGAAGTTGTGTAGATACCCCAGGAATCAACTCTGTCAATATTTTCAGCTTTCAGAAGTTCAGTTTCTGCTGCTGGGCTCCTTTTCCTCACCAGTCTGCCCATCCCTGGGACTAAGCAGAATGTCAAAATACAGGAACAGGATGTGAGGCTCTGTGATGAAGCTGAGCAGGATCAAAAGTTCCCTCCCCTGGACACTGAATCCTGCAAGCCAGGAACGTGAATTCTAGTTTTTGTGAACTGGAAAACTCTTTAAAGTTGTGTAATTATTTATAAATTACTTTCCAGGTGACAGTTCAGTTCAGAGAGAGAGATTCTGCTTGAGCTGCTCTCTGTTCTTGAAGCAGCTCCTTCAGGGAAGCCTCAGCATCCTTCACCCCAAGGCTCTGGATGTGGAAACTCCTTTTCTCCCACTTCTAACTGTCAAGAACATTCTCAAACTACTGTCCTTCGTGCTAATCTAGCTAAATCCACCTCAGGAAGGAGGTTCCTGTGGCTTTTTGTCTAAATAAGATGTAAAATATTCAGCAGCAGTGTGAATTATTGTGAGCATAAAGAGAAACACTTTGAAACCAACACAAGGCCACATTCAGGGAGTGACTCCCTTTTAGAAGCTACATTCTAGTTTGATTTTCTTTTCCATTATTTCCTGAGGTTGCTGGCACTTTGTGAGCAATAGACCACACTGATTTAAATCCTCCATCACTGCAATAGGATGGGCAGTGTAAAGAGGGCAGTGATGGTGTTTTGGCAGTTTATTTTGCTTTATCCCATTCCTCTGGACTGATAAAACCATCAGAGTTAGACCTGGGATAATGGGAGGCTCCACTGAGTAGATGTAGCTGGATCCTGATTTTTAAAAATGACAGGACTTAAGTGAGTACATGGAACAAAACTTGGTTGCTGTGATTTAAGGAAGCTGAACTGGATTTGTCATAGATTCCACTGAAATTAAATGGGCTAATTTGATTCCAATATCTAAATGTTCTTTAAGAGTGAGGGATGAGGCTGGTCCAGCAGCTCTGACAGTGTGGGTGCTTCTCCCATTACCTCCAGCTCCAAACTGCAGCCTGGCTGTGTTCATGTCAATTCTCAGGACATTTGGGTCAACAAAAGCCACAATTCTGGATGTAAAAGGAGATTTTTTGCATGTCTTCCCATTTCAGCCATGCAAGGAGCACGTGGATTGAGGAAAGCAGCACTTCCTGCTCTCTGCCAATAATTTTGTATGGCTCGTGCAAACAACCCATGGTTTAGGAATAGTAAAGGAATAATAAAATAAAGGAATATTTTTAGGATGAAATTTTGACTCTGCACAGTCTCATATAGAAGAGGAACAATTCCTGGTGAGGGATTCTCTGTTCATGTGCCCTCAGCACAATTTACATGTTCAGGAAATAATCCTCCCTTTGGACAGACAGAATGGCAGTGACAGAGGGGTGTTGTCTAGGACAAATCCAGCATTTATTCAAGAACCTTCTCTCAATTATCATTTCAGTTTTGTTTGCATGGATTCTGCCTGCCTGCAAATAGGATTTGGGATCCTGAGCCAGATTTTAATTCAATAGAAATCACAGTGGAGGTAGCCATGGTAGAATCAGAGCTTTTTATGTGAGCAGAAAGTGTTGCAAGAGTTTCACAGCCAAGCCAAACCATTTGCTTGCTGTTTTGCAGTCAACATTTTATAGCCTCTTTTCAGTACAGGCTGTTCATTTAAAAGAAGGGATAAACTGGTCATGGAGTGAATGGTTATCTGCTTCCCTTGAATAGGAAAGTAGCTTTATCTCCACTAAAAAAAAAATTGATGGAGAGGCTTTCAGGTAGTCTGACAAAGTCAGCAGATAATTGAAATTAGAGGTAAAGGGAGGCTGGGAGGTTGGTGTGGACGTTGCTCTTCCTCCAGTTGTACCTTCCCAAAATAATAAGGGAATAAAACGTTCCCTGAAATGAAAATCCACTGAGCTGCACTGAGTTTGAATTGCTGTGGGAATCCACCAGAAATGGGCTCACTGATTGATATAAATTCATTTCCCAGTCCTGTTGACTCTGAGGAACAGAATCTGTAATTCAGCTGCTGAAATGTGGGATCCCAGCTGGGCTGTGGTCAGTCCCTCAGCTCTGGGGTGAAGACAACACCTTGATAAATGAAATAGGAGCAGGTGGAATCACATTTTTTAATATCTTTATAGATCTGCTCAAACAATTCAGGGGGATTTGTGCCTCATAACCCCCCCCAGGAGTGAGCTGGGCAGGGAGAGGTCAGGCACAAAGCAAATGTTTGACCCTTATCGTGCTGTTGAGAGGAGAGAAGGATCTGGGGGCTCCTTGGCAGCAGCCAGAGATTTGGGATAAATTGTGTAAATGCCTGGGCTGAGCTGGATGCTGGAGATTCTTGGGGATTAATGGATCTGAGGAATGGGGCCAGCCAGAGGCGAGGAGCAGGATGAGCTCTGCAGCAACAGATCCCAAATGTTCCTTGGCTGGGCTGCTGCTGCCTTTTTATTCCTTTTTGGAGGGAGAGGATTTTAATCCCTAAAATCATCGTGTGGGGTTTGGAATTAGATGGTATTTTAGGTCCTGTTCCAAAGCAAACCATCTTGTGCTTCTGTGAAATTCAGTGGCTCATTTTTATCTTATTTTATTTTATTTTATTTTATTTTATTTTATTTTATTTTATTTTATTTTATTTTATTTTATTTTCATTCCTTTTTAGTAGCTCATCCATCTCTCTTCACTCTTGGGACTTTGACACATTTTTTTCTAGGACAAAGTTGTGATTGAATGGGATTGGGAAGAGAGGTTAAGGCAGGGTTTACTCAGTCCTGGCTGCAAAATGAAGCATAATTATTTTTTTTTTAAATCTTCTGCCTTTCATATTGCTGTGATGATTCCCTTTCAGTGCTTAAAAATCTCTTCCACGTTGGAAGATATCATATTTCTGATGGGCCTCTCTTTACTGATAATTCAGCTCTGATTTATCCTGAATATCTTCAGCATTTTCTTTTACAGCATTGCAGGGAGAAAGTCACCAATAGTCTTGGAAATTCTGCTTCAAAACCCTGAGCTGCAGGGACTCAGATAATCAGAGCAAATATTTTGGTGCTTTGTTATTCTGTCCGAATATGTCTCTAATCTTTGTAAAATCAACTTTCCTGCTTGCACACATGGTTATTTTTTTTTTATTAGTAATTAAGGGTTTGGCATAGCAGAAGTGTTCCAGATTCATTGAAATGTCCAAAGAAAATTGAATTTTAACACTTTTTACTAAGCAGTGAGTAAAGGTGGAGTACTAAAGGAACACAATTTTGGGTGTTGACTTTGAATTTAGCAACTTTAGTTTTCCTGCTAAAAATTCTCCTTTTGGGGCTAATCCCAGCATTGTTTATCTGGGTTTTTTTTTAAAACAAAATTACATCTGGAATGACTTCCACCTGCTTCTTCAGATCTGTCTTGAGGGCAGTGTGGGTGGAAATGAAACAGCAGCAGGGGAAGGGAGGGATTGATGACCATGGAATAAGGAAAAGCAAAGCAAATCCTCTGGGCCTGGTCTGTGTTGCTCCCTCACATTTTCATCACACTTAAAATTTGGGTTTATTTCTAGCACCTTTGGCCTTCACTGACTAAATAATACAGGATTGATGAGCAGAAAAGTGGTTTTGGGGGAGAGGGAAATCAAAAATTATCCCATGGTTGGAGAAGAACATACATCGAATTTTACCTGCTGTTATTCACTGCCTTTCACCCAAGCCCCAAAGTTTCAGGAAATTCTGTCTGCAACCATAATAAGCCTCCAAAAGAATAATAAAAAAGTATCAGGTGTTGGCAGTCTGTTGAGAAAGCAGGTGGCTGCTCCTAAATCTAATTCCTGGGGTTTTATGGCGTGGCAGTAAAAGAGGGAAGCGACCAGAGTTGTTACCCACAGAGTCAGAATTAAATTCAGATTTGTTTCAGCAGGGCATTAATGGGGTTCCTCAGAGAGAGAATCTCTGGCTTTGAGTTTGGCACTGGGTGGAAAATCATCTGGACAGGGGTTTCTGAGCTGTGACAAGATGTTACAGCTCGAGTTTTCACTAATTCAATTTATTATGCCCAATAGCTCGTGTCCATATCAGATGTCCCATTAATTATCTTTCTTTTTTTTTTTTATAAGCCTTTTGTAAGAACTGAGGGGGTTTTGCTTTATCCTCACTTCTCATGTCTTTATGGTTCACATCTAATTATTAAATTAATAAGTACAGGTAGCTCTGCTGATTTTACCTTCTGGAAAATCCATTCTGAAAAGATCAGTTCCACTTCCTCCCTTCCCTGTAAAGATTTTTAACGTGTTAACAGCAGAATTTCGAATCAAAAATACCAATTCACCATAAAAAAAAAAGCTCAGCACGAAGATGTGCCACAACATTCTGAGCTTCTTTAAAAAGTATTTTAAATTCTTCAGTTATGGGTTTGCACAGAGAAAACCCATTTAGGGGTGTTCATAATGATTTCTACAAATGTAAAAGATTTAATTGGAATAATCCAAGCAGGAATATTCTCTGCTGCTCCTGCCCAGCCCCAAAAACTCAGGTACAAATTCTGTTTCTGGGTTCCTTGACCAACCCAAGGGTATCTTCTCACCTCCTGCATATTTTCCTTTTGTTAAATGTCCTTCATTTTCAATAATATTTCAATATATTTTTGAAAAAAAAAATATTTTGAAAATATTTCAAACATATTTCAATATATTTTGTAGTTTATCAGACATGTCCTTTAGCACTTTAGTCAACAAGCAAATAATCAAGGTTTGGTTATGGAGCTCCATTAAATTTTTGTGGTTTTCTGATCTTGTGGCTGTTTTCTAATTTTTTTTGTGGGAGAATTGAAGCCAGCAGTGCCCTTCAGAGCTGGGCATTTGCATTTTTTAGCTTTGGCCTTCTTTAAGGTAGAATTATTTGAATTGCTCTGCCAATGTCCAGTTAATGACATGAGCATCTCCAATCATTCCCGCATTTTTTGTCCTTGCACTTCCCAGTTTTTAAACCCCTGAAAACAGCTCAGGAAAAAGCCTCAGGAGTCAGGAGGAAACAGGAAAATGGGGAAAGTGCTGTAAAATAAATCAGTGCTGCAGTACCAGGGGTGAGGTGAGTGTAACCCTGCTAAATATCAACACAGGCATAAATTAGTAATTTTTAGCTGCCATCCCATTTCCGTTAAGCACCTTAATTTGGTGCCCAGAATCCAAAGACTTTGGATGGAAAAAGAAAACAATGAAAGCTTGATCATAATATTATTTTAGGAAACAGAAATAGCCTGGATAAAGAGATGTGTGTCCCCACAAGGGCAACTGACCACAGTAAAACCATTTCTAAATTTAAAATACAGACCAAATGGACACAAACCTGTTACTTTATGCAGACATTTAATTAAAAAAATCTGAGTTTTCCTTCTTCATTTTACTGCTCAGTGCCTAATTTGGGCCTAAATATGTTTAAAATGAACGTTCATTTTTCTGTTTCATTGTTCCAATCTCGTGCAATGGAAACAAACCCATTTTCTAATCCCAAACCAGGCAAGAAAGAGGAGTGGATTTATCCTCAAAGGCAGTGCTTGACTTTCTGAAAAGATTAATGAATCTTTTCTCTCAATATCTGGTAGCAAAGCAGATCCCAAAGATAAAACAGGCTCTTACTTTGCTTTTTTTTTGTTTGGTTGGTTTTTTTTCTCTACTACAGAAATACTTTTAACTGTGTAAGGAAGTTCATTTTAGCAGTGTAATGCATTATTTATCATTTTTAAAAATGATTTTAAAATAATTTTTACCTGAGTAATAAAATAATGATCTCCCACCATTTCAATTCTGGTAAAGACTTTCCCATTCTTAGAAATCAGGCATTTACAAATGCCCATATTTTGGATGATTTGTCAGAAATGCTTGCCTGGTGTGGTTTCTTCTGCCCTGCACATCTGGCCAGATGTTCCTTCCCATCACTTCTTTAATTCCAGTGTGAATTTCCATCACTTGGAGAGGAGGAATCTTCGTCTGGATTTTCATGCCCGTCATGTCAATTCCTGGCCTTGGGTTGTGGAATGCTTGGTGGGAGGTGGAAAAAAACCAGGATTAATATGAATTTTACGAAGGATTGATTAGGAAAAATCGGATTGATGGGAATTTAGGTGTTTTTTAAGGATTGTTTTGCCCTTAGAAGGGATGATACCACATCCCTGCCCATGCTGTTTGTCCTCATCATTTGTGAAGCCACCCTGGGCACTGCCTGGGATGGCTGAGCCCTCCCAGTGCCCCTGCAGGATTTGGGTTTTGGGGACAAAGATCCCATCCTGGTGGGGTCAGGTGTGAATTCCCAGCACACACGGCCCCCTTGTGCCTGTGCCTGTGCAGCAGGAGGAGTTCCTGGGTGGGAATTTGATAAATGGCTGAGCAGATGGCAGCTCCAACGTGAGACCAACTGATCTGCAGTGATTAAGACAAGTGTAAAATTGGATTTTGAGCATCTTTAAAAAGTGCACGGCTCACTTGCTTGGAATTTCATGCAAAATAAGTGCAAGTTCTGTGACAATTTGTAAATTTGGCTGAGGGGGGAAAGCCATTAATAATCCTGGTGGCTGTCTCACTTCTTGAGGGATGCAAATGGTGCAGCCTCCTGTGGTGGCAAAGACGAGGATTTACTGAAGAGAACTTTTTACCCAGCTGGCAACAGGAGCTAAAAATGAACTTTCATAACATTTATTGTGTAAAACTTCACTTTTAGCGTCGTGTGAGAAAAGAAATTGTTTTAAATGCCAGCGTTACATGAGAAATTCACAGAGTGAGGGTTTGGTCCCTGTATGATTTAGAGTTCAGTAGTTAATTAGTGTGTTAGTGTATATAATTAGTTAATTAGTATATGTAAATCTGACCTGTGTAGGGTTGCACAGGAAGGGCTGGGTGGATTTGCAGCAGTTAATCAAGTTTGCCTTTTGGTTTCAACTTTACTTTTCTGAAGGGCTGGGTGGACTTGCAGCAGTTAATCAAATTTGCCTTTTGGTTTCAACATTTTTCTTCTGTCTGTGGACTTCTGAATTAATTTTCACTTCTTCATTGAGAGCTTCAGCTGTTTGCACCCTTCAAAACTCCCCTAAAGGGCTGCTGCTCAATTAGGGTTGAATTCCATGGCACAAACCCCCAGATATCAGCACCTTTGGTCCTTCCAGCCATTGCCATCATCAGGTACTTTTGGCAAATTCCTGGATGGAATTTGCTCCTGCAGGGAGAACAAACCTGGAGCAGCACTGAAAATTCTGCCTCATGAGTGGCAGTGATTGCAGATTCACCTCAGAGCTGCTGCTGGATATTCCTGCTGAATATTCCTGCTGGATATTCACCTTGGATATTCATCTTGGATATTCATGCTGGATATTCATGGTGGATATTTGTGCTGCGTGTTTCTTGTGGATATTCCTTCTGCATATTCCTTCTGGATATTCACCCTGGGTATTCATGCAGGATATTGCTGCTGGATATTCACCCTGGATATGCATACTGGATTTTCCTTCTGGATATTAATCTTGGATATTCATACTGGATATTCCTGCTGGATATTCATTCTGGATATTCCTGCTGGATATTTGTGCAGGATATTCATGTTGGATATTCCTTTTGTATATTTCTTCTGGATTTTCATGCTAGATATTCACCCTGAATATTCATACTGGATATTTCTTCTGGATATTCATGCAGGATGTTCATGCAGGATATTCACCCTAGATATTCATTCAGGATATTCATGCTGGATATTCACCTTGGATGTTCATGCTGGATATTCATTCTGGATATTCATGCAGGATATTCCTTCTGAATATTCCTGCTGGATATTCCTGCTGGATATTCTTCCTGGATATTCATGCAGGATATTCCTGCTGAATATTCCTGCTGGATATTCTTCCTGGATATTCATGCAGGCTATTCCTTCTGGATATTCCTGCTGGATATTCCTGCTGGATATTCACCTTGGATGTTCGTGCTGGATATTCACTCTGGATATTCATGGTGGATATTTATTCTGGCTCCTCTCTGAACAAACAGTTGCTGCAGATATTATCAAGGGGAATGCTGAAATCATACTGCAGTCAACACAGATCTTAACTTGACCTTTTTTTTCTTTTTTTTTCCCCCAAGCCCTGAAATATAAATGTAGCCAGGCTGCAATTTGGAAAGTAAATTAGGCAAAGCATTGAAAACGTGGGTTGGTGCCTTTTTTTTTTTTTTTTTTAAATAATAATGTTTTAGTCTAAATAATTTCCTGTAATCCAGGCCTCCCTTTGCCATGTGCAGGGAGCAGTTTCCCACTTTGGGAACAGGGTTGGGAATGGGACAGCCTGTGCCTGAGGCACTGAGAAAATCAGCAGTGAACCAAGAGCTGCTGGGGGATATGGAAATAAAGAGCTGGTGATGAAATTTAACTGCAAAATCACTCAGAATTCAGTCAGCAAGGAGTGAATCTTCATTTGGATTGTTCAGCCCAACCCCACCGTTCTCGCCTTTGCAGTATAAAAGTCTGGAAATTCAGGTTTTTTAGTTTTTTAGTAGAAATCTTCTTACAGTTGTCAAAACTAAAACAGGTTATGGGAATGCTGATCATGGAAATTCTGAGTCCATAACCCCATCCTGCTCTCTAAATACTTCTTGGACCATCCCAAGCTCAGGTCCTTGTCTGGTTGAATCTTGGAAAGCTCCAGGAATGAGGATGAGCTGCCAAGCAGCATTTCTACACTAACCAGCAAAAAATAAAAACATCCCAACCCCCAACAAAAAAAGGCACACAAATGTCTCAATTAAATCATATTTTCACTTTCTGTTTTAGTTCATGGCTGTGGCCTTTGGGAGGAATGGAGTGAAAAGGAAGCTGGAAGTGTTTGGCAGAAATAAATTCATTAATCTGGTTCTAACATTCTGAAGGAGCAAAGAGATGAGGAAATCAGTGTAGCCTGACATGCTGGGAAATGAAATAATGGAAAAATACACATATTTGAGAAAAAACACCTGATTTTATTGTGCTGCCATCCTAGAAAAGGCAGGATGGAATGAGGGAATGATCACCTGGAACCTGTTATTCTGCATTTTGGTCATACAGGAGCTGTTGACTGGGTCCTGCACAACATTTCCCTCATTCACAAACAGGAATTTGAATAGAATGGGTTTATTTGGAAATGGTATTTGCATATGCACTCACTTTTTTTTTTTTTTTTTCTTGTGGGAAATAAATTATTCTCTTTAATGCATGGGAGAAATGAGCTGACTTCCCCCCCAGCATCCAAAGAAATGGGGTTCAAAAAGTCCTTGTGATGTAGGAGGAGATTTGCATCTCCACAGAAAACAGGAGGCTGTGGGTTCTCCCTTTGTTTCATGCAGTTCTCTTCTTGCTTTGATTTTCTCACCTGTAATTTTATTTATTGAATTTTCAACTCATTTGGTTTCAAAGCAAGTGTGGTAAGCAGGTGGAAAAAATATTGATGGCTTTTGTCACCATGCAGCTTCTCTTGCATCCAGGAAATATTTATGTTTTTAAAGAAGACAACATTGAAAATTCCTCCATGGAGAGACAGGAAACAATTCTTAAAAATGAAAAAAAAACAAACCCCAAACCCTTTGTAATGAGATGAATTTGTGCATGTTGCATGGGATATTAGACAATAATTTATCCAGCCAGAAGTGTGTTCACCTATTTTCAGTTTATGAGCACAGATAGACTGGGAACAAAGCTCTGCCTTCTGAGAAGATAAGTAAGTGCTTTTTAGAGATCTCTGGGCTCTCTGGGGTTTTAATTAGGGATTTTTATAGCTTTTGTATACGAGCTTCTAAGACCTTTTTACTTCAAAATAAAATTCAGATTTTTTTGTGTCCTCCCTTGATCAATTTTAAGGCCAGCAGTGAAGGTGGAAAGGATCTGTTTCTAAATACTGATGAGAGCCTTTCTAAAAGGAGAAGGGAACCTTTGGCAGTGTGTGTGGGTGGGTGTTGAGGTGTCTGTAAAAGGCTATTTTAGAGATACAAAAATAATTGTGGAGCGTGTGTAATTAACGGAATTATTTAATTACACTCCCAAATTTAGGCTTTGGCTGGACTGTGGGACTGGTGCTCCATGCAGTCCTCAGGATGGGAGTGATGTGTGTGCTTAAAAATAATAAAAAAAAAAGAAGATGTGGTGGCTATTTCTGAGCTGAAATCAACCCAGAGCCCCGTGGAGGTGGCCCAGGGAACCTCATCCGTGCAGGAATTGGAGCTTGGGAGATTTTTTGGGAGGGAAAGGATGCTCAGGCAGGTCAGGAATTGGAGCTTGGAGATTTTTTGGGAATGAAAGGATGCTCAGGCAGCTCAGGAATTGGAGCTTGGGAGATTTTTTGGGAATGAAAGGATGCTCAGGCAGGTCAGGAATTGGAGCTTGGAGATTTTTTGGGAGGGAAAGGATGCTCAGGCAGGTCAGGAATTGGAGCTTGGAGATTTTTTGGGAATGAAGAGATGCTCAGGCAGGTCAGGAATTGGAGCTTGGGAGATTTTTTGGGAATGAAGGGATGCTCAGGCAGGTCAGGAATTGGAGCTTGGAGATTTTTTGGGAATGAAGGGATGCTCAGGCAGGTCAGGACCACCCTGGTGGCACGTCCTGAGACGTGGTGACAGCTTTGTCCTGCTCCCTGCCCTTCTGAGGCAGCTCACACCCAGCCTCTCCATCAGAAACTCCTCTGACAGAGATCAAAAAGACAAAAAGTTCATTTTTTTTCTCCAAATCACTGCTGCCCTCCAGTTGCCATGGCTGTGGTGAAACGTTCCCTCCAGCTGGAAGGCTCTGCCAGGAGCTCTCTGAGTCAGCAAAATGTGAATAAAAACTGATGGCACCTCGCGTAACACATGTTTTATAAATATGATTTAATCCCTGGAAAAGAGCACAAGTCAAAGGCATTGTTGGCAGTCCTGATTCAGATTTTATTTTTTTTTTTTAATTTTTATTTTTATCCCTTTTTTTTTGTGCATCATCTGCCAAAAGAAAGCCCCGGAAGTTTGACTCAGGGTGTGACGCAAGAGGAAACAGATGGCAAATTCCACCCAAATTCAGGGTTAAGCCTTGACGGGTAAAAACCTGGGGGGGAAAACTCATATTTTTAAATATTTTTATATTTAAAACTCATAAAAACTCATTTATAAACTCATAATTTTAAGTATTGAGGGATTTGTTTTCCCCTCAGTATTTTCAAATACTTTCCCTCAATATTTTTAAATACTGAGGGAAAAAAGCTGTTTTTCCTTACACATTCAATGCATTATTTGATGTACTTCAAAACAGGAAGAGTGTTCTTCTCTTCAGCTTCTGTATTTTGAATAAAAAAAAAATTAGCTTGAGAATTTTCATTTCAAAAAAATAATCCCAGATCCAGCATTTCTAAAGTTCTTAGGACTATTTTCGTAGGATTTTATAGCAGTTTTTACAGCTTATGGTAAATATTTGTGATTTCCCTGTTGCAGCCTTGTGTTTATATACAGATGTATATGAGTATATACAAACGTGTCTTAAAGGTTGGGCTTAATGATTCTATATTTTTATGATTCTATAGTTTTGTGATTCCATGATTTTATGATTCCACAATTTTATGATTTTAAATAAAGGCTCTGATGTGGGAAAAAATTAGGATTTACAGGATTAATTTATTATGATGAATAAGGGAAAAAAAAAGCCTTAAATGAATGTTTTTCCCTCCAAAAAATGTTTTACACAAAAGTATTTTCAGCTGAATTATCTGAACAGTTGTGAAATCAAGACAAGAGCTACTGGTGGTACTTTCAGCCACAAATACCTGCCAGAAGGACATGAAAAAAACCCCTATTGTTATCAGGTAATTGTTATTGTTATCATGTATTTGTTATTGTTATCATGTAATCCACCAGCCATGGCTTTAGTTTTATGCTTAAAATTAATTTAATCATTTAGAAAACACGGTCTGGAGTAGAATATTTTCAGCTTTAAATAATCACTGAAACATTGTGATCAATTCTAGTCACTGTTTTAAAAAAAAATCTTCAGTTTTAAGTATATTTTTCTATCCCAGTGTCCAAAAACTGGATCTTATCCCTCTCAGCTGGCCTGAATTATGCATTTTCAGTCTCATTCACCCTGTAGTTTCTGGGAGGCTTTTAAGTTTGTTTTGATTTGCTCTGCAAGGAACTCTGCGACTCAAATACGGAATTTCTGAAGAATCAATCTCAGAACTGCTCTTATTTGATGTTTTCTCTGGCCCTCTGGAGAAAAATGAGAGGATGCTGATGGAACTGGTTGGAAAAACGGGATCTGTGGGGAAAAGAGAAGGGTGGGAGCAGCACAGAGAAGCTCTGGAGTGACATTGGATGAATAAAAACCACACAAGCGTCTAACACCTGAGAGGATGAAGTGCAGCAAATGCACTGAGGGGTGAACAATTTGAATATAAACAAATGGGAAGATTTTATCAGGTGAACATGCTGGGTAAACATGTGGGTGCATCCCTCAAACTGGGACAGGGCTGGAGATAAACTGGGGGAGATGGGGAATGGGTCAATTTTTTGGGGTTTAAGAAATTACCTTTCACCAGGTTAGGAATTTGCCTGTGGATTTCCTTTTTGCTGTGCTTAGTTGCACAGTATTGGTTCAAAGTGCCTTTTGTGAGGTGATGACCCATAAAAAGCTCTCTCAGACACAAACCCTGAACAACCCCATCCCAACAGATTGTCCAGAGTTTTTAGTTTTGGGACATAATTGAGCTCATCCCATCCTTCACCCTGTTCATCCCTAACTTTTTAAAACAAACCACCCAGGACCCAAACTAAATGTTTTTATGGTTTCACCTTTCATTAATCAATCCCTAATCTTACAAAGAGAAACCTCATTAGCTGGGCAATGATCTAATCTTTAGAAACCCGAGTTTGATTTACACTTTTTTTTAGTTCTGTGCTTAACGAGCTCTGCCTCAGTCATTCCCTTCCTTGGCCTGGGCTCATTGTCAGGCTGATAATTATATAATTACTTTGTCATGCCGTTTATCTCTTTTTTTTGTGTTGACCAAACATTCCATTTTTTTACTAATCCAGAAAATTCCTGGCTCTTGAAGAGGCATAAAAAGTCATTGATGATAAAAAAACTTGCTGTAATCCTACAGAAGGAGCCTATTTTGACCTTCCTCATTTCTGATGCCTCTATTTAAATAGCTGTGCTCGTCATCTTCAATTCCTTTTTGAAAAGAAAGTTGACTCATCATCTCATGAACAGACTAAACCACTTGTTATTTTTTGGAAAAATAACAGGTAAGTGACTACACAGTGAATTTATTTGGGTTAATTTTTTCCTGTTGTTAGGATCCATCCTGTGACATAAAATACAAAGCAGAGACAACAGAGAAACGGTTCAAATACTGCAAAGTTTGGATAAAGAAAGATTGTGCCAGCTCTATTCCACGTTTTTAAGATTCCAGAATTAACTGCTATGCGTTGCTGAGCTTTCTGAACTTCAGGAAAGATGTTGTAGTTCTACTTCAAAGGCTTTTTTTTTATAGTAAATGGTGAAAAGCTTCATTCTCTGACCCTTCCCTATCAGCTTTCCACCATTTCCAGCTTCTGCTTCAGCTCCATGACATTGGTTACAGTTGATTACAGACATTGGTTACCTCATGACATTGGTTACCAGTTCCTTCTCACAGCCACGGATGCTGTCCAGCTGTTTTTGCTTCCCAAGGTTCTTTGCATGTCATTTTTGTAGGTTTAATTGCATTTTTCTGCTCGATTCTCTTTATTGCTGGGGACATTTGTAACTTCAGAAAGGGAATCACAGGCACAGCTTAGGTGAGGGTTTCATCCATGAAGCAGGGGGAGAATTCTGAGTATGTCCCTGGGCTGCCTGGCTCCATCCAGGTCTGTCCCTGTCCCTTTTGCACAGGAAAATAAGGAAGGGAAGGGACCAGGACACCTCCAGAGTCACCCAAGTGCAGCAGAGCTGCCGAGGAAAAAGAGCCTCTTCCAGGCGCTTCTCAGCCTCCTTTGTTCATCAGTCACAGTTTTGACAAGCTGCTAACTCACTCTCCCCGAGATTCCTGCATCTCCAGGCAGGGAAGGAATGACAAATCAATGACAAATCACTCCAAGTTCAGGCAACAAGTTGATCAAAGGCTCAGCAGTGGGAACGCTGCCGTTCCTGGGGGTGGTGGGAACAATCCCGGCCTCCTCCTCCCAAAACATCTTTGTCAGCTCGGCTTTAGTGATCAGGCTTTGAACCCCCCCAAAACCCAGGCAGTCCAAGGGACTGGCAGGGAGAAGAGAAGCCTCAAACATGAGTTTGTTTGACATCAAAGGCTGAGCTCCCACGTGTGCCAGGGCACTTTGTGTTTGCCTCCCCCTCGTGCTGCTGCTGCCACTCTCTGTGTCCCCGTCCCTCTCTGCAGAGATGCTCTGACTCACTGCTGCTGCCTTTGAAACTTCAAAAAAACACCCCCCCAAACTTTCCAACTTTTCCAAGTGGCTGCAACTTGGTTTTTTTAATGCTTGTGTAGAGCCAGATTTGGGCTACGTAAATCCTGGAGTCCCAGAGTCACTTGAGTGACGATCCACATTTAGGAGAAAATGACTTTTTGGCGTCCCTTGGCAATCTTATTTTATGGGGATAATGTGTTATTTTTTTCCCCCTCCTGCTTGTGCCCCACATTGGAGGAGACAGCAGCAATACCCTGGAAAATGGAGGGAGCTGTTTGGTGATGCTGTGGAACAGGAAAGATTTCCTTGGAAAATTCACATACTGAGGGACACTCAGTGTTTTATTGATTAGAGCATGAACTGAAAAAAAAAAAACCCACACACCATGTGCCCCAGTGATCACCCATTTTATTGTGTAAACACAGAGGGGTAGGCTGTTGTTAGCAAATATTTGTGAAGGTTCTTTATAGCAGTGTAAGAAGACTTTTAAAAAGTGAGTCTCTGTTAGCTAATAAACATTTATCTCCCTGATTTTAATGGATTCCAGTGGCAAGAGATGAGATGTGCATGGACTGGTGTCCCTGTCACCTCCAGTCTGGGTTCTTACACCCAGCAGTTAATTTTCTGTGGAAAATAGCCCTCAGAGGGTGCTGAGGGGAACCATCAGAGGGGAGTTTCAGTAGCTCCGATATTTCACTAAGTTATTTTTAGCCTGGAAAAGTCCAAGTGTGTATTTGTGATTCCAAGGCAAGGAGGATATTCCTGGGGAAAAAAACTCCACAAGCTCTGGGTGTTGATGTGTTGAGGACCTTTGAGGTGATGCAGTGTCACATTTTAATGTCCCTTTTGTGGGTGTGCAGGACATGGACTCACATTGGGGACTGTCCCTCTCTTTTCTGTGTTTGCTGTTGCCTCAACTCCCACACCAGGAGCTTGGCTGACCAAGCAAACCAGAATAATTCCCTTAATTTAAATATTTAATTCTGTGTTTAAATATAACACAGAATATTCCCTTTCCGGGGTAATCCTGATTAAACCCTAGCTATGTTTTCCATAGTAAATGAAGGAATAGCCAGTGTCATAAAAATCTGAAGAAAATCAACATCCAAAGCCACAAAACTCCAGCTGTGGACTCCTGACTCTGTTTCTCCCCTTGACCTTTCAGAATCAGTAAAACTGCTGTGTCATGGACTTACCTATTACAGCAATTTTAAACCACATTAGAACTTAATGAAATCTGCTCAGGCCACTTATTTTTTCATGTATTTGCTGTGTATCTAATGCCATCTTAATTAATTTTGCCCTTAGACTGAATGGGTAATGCAGTGAAGGGACCGTGAGGTGTGACTTGGTGCCACAGCACAATTCATTTTTGTCTCACTGCTGTTTAAAGTTTGATGTGTGGAGGTTTAAAAATAGTCCAGGAACTCTCAAGCATCGAGGATGAATAGTAAATTCTATTTTTTTTCATGTTAAAACAGATGATCATTACACATAATAGGCGTACTGATGAATTTGTTATTTTTATAACTTCACAGAGTGCCCAAAATTCAGTTCATAATTTTAGTGGCAGATACAGGAATTCAGTTTGCAGTGCTCAGTTCTTTGAATAAATACTTATTTATGCAGGGAAGTACAGCCACAACATCCCATCATTTATTAGGATTTGGCCAGCAGTAGCTTGGAATTGAACTCATTTTAAAGACATCCTGTGTGTCCATGTACTGCAAGATGAAAATTCATTGACTGTGTTGTAAACCAAGCTTTGATATTTTGAAAATCCAGTCCGGGGATATTTTTTCTGTGCCACAGATTCATTATTTCAGTGGGTTTTTTTTTTTTTCAGAACAAAGTAGTGCAATAGTAAATCAGCATTTCCACAGACAGCTCTTGATGCTGCTGGCTGCATTTGCTGTTTTATCACAGGAATCAAAGGTGTGGCAGCGAAACTCCAAGTGACAACTCAGACTCATTCAGCTAAAAACCAATCTATTGAAGAGAGAGGAGAAATCAAAGTGAAAATAGGGATGGATTGCACTGAAATAGCAGAACTCCATAATGATCAGCCTGGTTTCACATTTATTGAGCAAACAGACATCCAACTTCACAGCTCTAAATGCAGGAGCAGCAAAAACCAGAGCACACCCTTCGTGGAGATGGTAATGAAGTATTTCTGGGGTTTATCCACAGAGGGCCACTCCTCAGTGATGGAGTGAACATTCTGTGAAGCACAATTCACTGTATTTCCAGTCAGCAGAAAAAGCTGACACCTAAAGCAGAGCTAAGGTGGAGTTGAAGTGTTCAAATCAAAAATTGCTGGCCCCAAAATGCACCAGGCACAGTTTATACTCCAAACACCTCGTGGTTTGGCAGCTGTGGATGGGATTCTGTGGTTTGTGGAGGCTTTGGGGTTTTGGGGCATAATCTTTCAAACTTCCTGTGGTTGAGGAAGACTTGGAACTGAGCCCTCTGTTTCCTCAGTCCTGCTCCAGCCACTGGTTTGCAGTGTAAAATAAAAGATGAAAAGTGGGAGAAGTTGCAACTCTGGGAATCACAGAATGGTTTGGGTTGGAGGAGGTGTGAAAGATGATTTCTTTTCATCCCCCTGCCATGGGCAGGGACACCTTCCACCATGCCAGACTGCTCCAAGCCTCGTCCAACCTGGCCTTGGACAATTCCAGGGATCCAGGGGCTTCTCTGGGCAATCCTCCACCTGTGCTCCTCTGCTTTCCATCAAAATGTTGTCAGGGTTGGACTTGTTGAATTTGTAGGAGCTGTGCCAGGGTCCAGGAGAACTCTCCAAGTCCCACATTTCCCTCCCGAGCACCAGGTTCCTTCAGCTGAGGGCAGGGCAGCAGTTCAGTGTAGCCCTGGTTTGTGCCTGAGGTATTTTGGTTTTCTGAAATTCCTTTCCCAGGGAATTTTCTGTAAACAGGAGAAATGTTTTTTGTAAACTGTAACTTTGTTATTAATTCCTTTTCCTAGAAGGGAGTTCTTCTTGATGTCCCTCTGGTCTGACCAACGTGGTTGAAGAGGTTTTGCCTTTGTGTCACCAATCAGATTGCTCTGTGTAAAACAGAATAAAAGGGAGACACATCCCAGAAATAAAGGAGTCATTTTCAGTCTTCTGAAGTCGGAGTCTGTGTTGTTGTGGTGTAAAACAGCATCAGTTCAGCCCTTTCCTGGCTGAACACCCCCTGCAGCCCCTCTGTGCTCCCACCTCTCCTTCCTGCTGGTAAAAGCCTCAGGGATTTCAAAGTTCCACCTCCATTTTTGACTCCTCTGTGTACAGAGCAGGGTGGGGATTGACTGAACAGCTCTGGAGAGCATAATTTTGTGGCTGCTGAACCTCTTTGCAAAGGTTGGAACTGCAACCAGACAGATATTGCTGAGCATTCTCCACATCATTTTTATTTAAAATATTCCTTTCAGTCTCATTATTCTCTCTCCACGTTTTGCAAGGCCCAAATCTGTCTTTAATTTCCCTGGTTTTTTTAGGGATTTCTCTTTCCCTTCTCACTGTTATCCATGATGTGTTTTCTTCTTTTGGAAAGGTTCTGCGTCACCCTTTCCTGCTGGGATTTTGGAATGTTTTCCCCTTTCTCATTTCTCTCTTTCAGGTCAATCTCACCTTGTTTGAACAGCAGCTTCCCTCTCTCCAGGCAGGTAAAACAATTTATCATTCTAATAGGCTTGCAAAATACTTTTATTTTCACATGGCATATTTAAATATATATCAGTTCTAAAATAATATCTCAAGCGCTGTGTGAATATACAAGCTGCTAATGGATAATGTTTATTAATTATCCTCAGTTTCCTGTGTACTCAGCCAAGTCCAATTTACTTAATTATTGGTTAAATCTTACTCTGACTGTGCTACATTTAAAGAAATGAAGTCTTTGATTAAACTTTTGTAATAACTAATTGCCAGCCAAAAAGAAGGAAAATTCGGTGTTGAGAAAGCAACAAATTGGATTTTGCTGGGGTAGTTTTCTTGTGGGGTGCATGGTTAATCCTGTGAAATCACTATGAAATTGCCATTATTATTCTTCAGTACAGGGCCCCAAAATTCTTTAATACAATCTTTGCAGGTAATTTAGTCCAGAGAAAAAGGTGGTGTTAGAAACACGACAAAGTGAAATTTCTGTAAAATCCTGTTTCCTTTTTCAGGCTACTCTTGTATTCCCAGGGCAGCCAAGGTTTGGGATTTCTTATTTTAAATAAAAGTGCACTTGACCACAATATCAAGGAAAAATAGATAGGAGCAAAAATGCAGGTGAAATTATCTTAATTTTCCTGGAGGTACAGCAGATTTCAACTCACCCCGAAGCTGCTTTTTGAGGCAGGTAATTTCCATTTAAATAAAGACAAACTGTTCCTTATAAAATACTAAATGTGAAATGACAGTGGGAAAGAAAAGCACCAAAAAAATAAGACAATTACAATTCTGATGCTGCGAGGGAAGAATGAAAATGATGGAAAACAAGCATTTGTTTTATTTGGAATGGCTCAGCTGTGGCTGCCTCATCCCTGGCAGTGTCCAAGGCCAGGTTGGATGAGGTTTGGAGATGGTGGAAGGTGTCCCATGGTGATGATTGGTGATCTCTGAGGCTCCTTCAACCCAAACCACTTCAGGATTTCATGATTCTGTGAAAAATCAGCTTTTTAAGTGTGTCTTCAGCACTTGTGAGCTCCAGCTCTCTGGAACTCCTCAAACTGCACCTCCATTGCATTCACTTGGAATGTTGGATTGGTGCAATCTGCAGGCCTGCACTAGAAGCATAAATGCATTAATTTTTTTTTCTGGTTGAAAGTATAGTTTATATATAAATACATAAATTATACAATATATAAAGTATATATTCCTCAAAAAAGGAATTATGCCTTTATTTCAAGGTAAATAAAACACAAATTTCTCCTGATTTTGGCACTGCGTTGCAAGAATCCTGCTAAAATCAAAGGAATTCCTCTGGGCAAAAACAAAATAGGGAGACAAGCCCACAAAGAGGTAAAAATTGTTTAAATAAACCAGAAAAACAAAAATTTGTGGCATAAAATCAAAGGAATTGCGCAGGGCAAAAACAAAATATGGAGACAAGCCCACAAAGAGGTAATATTGTTTAAATAAACCAGAAAAACAAAAATCTGTGGCATAAAATCAAAGAAATTGTGCAGTGCTAAAACAAAATATGGAGACAAGCCCACGAAGGGGTAAAAATTACACTCAGGAATGTCTGTCCATGTACCTGTTCACCTCAGTGCACTCCAGTTTTATCTCTGAGGTGATTTTCATCTGTTAATTGCACTTCCTTTGTTGTTAATTGCAACAACAAAACCACAGGGTTTAGACGTGGGGCTGCTTTAAATAAACCCCAAAGTTACCAAGTGTCTGCTGCCTTGGAGCAGCCCTCTGCAGTGATATGTGTGTTCCATTTCTGCTCAGAAAAGCTGCCAGGAAGGTGGTAGAAGATTTTATTTCAGTCTCCCTAATGATTCATAATTAACTTCAAGGGGAAAACGATATTTTTAACCTCAGATTTGCATGGCACGTCAAAACTGATCACTGAACTCACGTTTAGAGCTCTGGTACCAAAATTCCACCAAGGCAGTGGCTGATTTCATTCTTTGGTTTTCCATCCTTGGCTTCAGAGGTGGGAAAAAGGGATGGAAGCAGTCCTGTCCTGCAGCAGGGACACTGAGGAGTGGAGAAGGACAAAGGAGGACAGTTCAGAACTAAATTCTGCTTTTCTTGGCAATTAGATGATATTTTAATTCTTTATTTGTACTTGAACAACAAAATTGACAAGAAGATGATTAAAAAGCAGCCCCAACCACAGTCTTTACTCCATTACAGCCATCCAACAGGGGATGTTTAGGGTGGATATCAGGAAAAGGTTGTTCTCCAGAGGGTGCTGGGCACTGCCCAGGCTCCCCAAGGAATGGACACAGCCCTGAGGCTGCCAGAACTCCAGGAGTGTTTGGAGAGGGTGGGATTGTTGGGGTGTCTGTGCAGGAGCAGCAGTTGGGCTGGATGACCCTTCCAACTCAGGATATTCCAGGATTCTTTGATTCTGTCAGATCTGAGGCTCAGAACCACCATGAGTTCAAGGAGTGGAACTCCTTGTTCCTCTGGTGTTTGACTTCCTTGTCCCTTGTACCCAAACCAAAGTGCTATAAAATAACCCCAAAAGCAGCAGAATGTGTCAGGTTTTGGCTCAGACACCATCAGTTCCCTCTTTAAAGATGTACTTTTAGGTCAGGAGGAGTTCAAATGCTGTTGCTTAGAGCATGGGAGAGACACAAAGTTAATTTGTCACTGATTAGATTTATTCTGTCCCACTGAAAGGAGCAGATTGAGTCCAGGGGAAGAGTGGAACAACACAGGGTTTAATCAAACCATCTCTCATTTCTGCCTGAGCTCACTTCTGGTTCTCTTTGTTAATGCTGACTGCAGATAGTCTGCCAGAGTAATAAAGGGATGTGTTGTTTGGTATGGAATTGTTCAAAAAAATTAAATCCTGCTTGGATCATTGTGCACATTATTATTATTATGAATATTACACGAGTGTCTCTCTCTGGATGCAAACAAATTAAATTCCTTTCATGTATAGAAAACATAATTATACTCCACAAGGGATAGAGCAGTAAACACCATGTTTCAACACTCCATATGCATTTAAACTATTGATTAAAGATGCAGATAATCTGTTTTCCATCATTTTGTCAGAATCACAGGAATATGGGGCTGCTGTCTGTGCTCTGAGCTGGTGGCACACCAAGGAGTTCCACAGATTAAAATCACAGAGGACAACTGGGGAATTACTGATGTGGATTCTCTGAAATCCCTCACAAGCATCAGAAAGGAATTTTCTTAAGTTAAAATATTTTGTTAAAAATACTTTTTAAAAAAATGCTTTTATTTTAAAAATAACTTTCATGGAGTTAAAACGTTTTGTTAAAATCTTACTGTTAAAACCTGGACAGCTGGAGTGAAAAATAATGTTTTCTATGTTTTTAAAACACTGTGGTGGAGCTCAGGAGTTCTGAGCCAATGGCTCTTACCTCAGTTTTTAGTAAATTAACTGAAAAATAATGATAGTGTAATAATGAGCATGATATTCTAAGGATAGATTGCAGCAGTCCCAAAAGGAAAATTTCCTTTCCTCTCGGGTGTCAGCAAAAGAACAGATAAGTGAGAAGTGATACATATAATTTATTTGGGGTTTTAAAAAGCTCAAGTGCCTGTTAAGAAAACTTGGAGTAATCACAGAGCAGCTCATAATGAACTTTCATGGCCTGGAAACTGCTTAAGGAAGGAAACAAAGAATGGAATAAATGGGATTAGCAAATTGGAAATTGGGCTGAAGACTTAATTCTGGTTTAACGTTGGATGGAGGTTTATGGCTTGGGTGATGTATTGTTATTTTTGAACTCAGGATTCAGATAACTGGGCAGTGAAAGGTCCTTGCTATCAATCAAAAGCAACTCCTCATTTTGTATTTTAGCAGCTTTACTCAATTACCAATAACTGTCATTCCCAGAAAATCTAAATTGCTGTAGAAGGGGAAAGTTTTTATTACCTGATTGATGGAGAATATTTTCAAGTCTGCAGTTTACAGTGCTCCAGAGTAAAAAATCCACCTTTATTTATTTGATTTTAGTATTAGGATGACAACTGGTCTAATAACGAATTCACATTTGGATACAAACCTCTAATTAAAAAAATCACAGATTTTATGGGGGGAAAAAAAAAAATGTTTATGGCAGATCATGGAGTTGATGTTCTTGTCCAAACAGAAAATTCTCTGCTTTGTGCATTTTGTGACAGCATTGAGCGCTTAATGAGCTTTGTTCTCCCAAATGTGGGAGATATTGGGAGGAGCTTGGTCGTACTGGAGCTCTTCAAACGATCTGGAAGGGCAACAATGAAATCTTTTCCTGGGTCTGAGCACAAGGAGATGCTTCACATCCCAGGGTTTGCTCCTTTTCCACCTGCAGGCTATGAATCCAAGCGTGAGTGAGCGCATGGGGAGAGGGCAGCGCACGGGGGGCAGTGGGCAGAAGGTGTTTGCTGCCTTGGATGCACATTCCCAGGGCTGCCACGTCTTGGGGAAGTTGCAGGGCAGCTGTCAGATGGAGAAAACCAGGCAACAGTGCAATGAGGGCCAGGAATTTTCCAGAAAAAAAGCATTTTTTTCGTGGATATTGAGGAAGAAAAGCGTCCAAAGCAGAGTGTGAGCAGTGAGATGGTTTCACTGACAGTGGGTAAAGAAGCTGCTTCACTGGAGATTGTCAGAGCCAGGAGAGCATCCCCTGGTCAGGAGCAACAGCACAGCAATGAGAGCCAGGAGTTTTCCAGAAAAAAGCATTTTTTGGTGAATATTAAGGAAGAAAATGGAGCGTGAGCGGTGGGGAATGGTTTCACTGACAGTGGGTAAAGAAGCTGCTTCACTGGAGATTGCCAGAGCCAGGAGAACATCCCCCAGGCAGGAGCAACAGCAGAGCTGGTTTCACTCAGAGCAGTGCCTCGGAATTTAAGCTCAATTATGTTAATTGGGGAGACAGCTCGGGATAGGGAGCGGTTGGAACGTTGGCTTTGAGGGTTATCAGAGCAGGCAGGTGTGCTCTGTGGGGCAGCAGCTCCTGTCGGAATTTCTGCTGCCAGGGCACTCCAGATGTATGAATTTCAGTCCCTTAATGAACTGCTCCAACTCCTTTTTAAGCCTCTCCTAAACCCCTCCTTTGTTTATAGACCTGCACTGCCAGAGCTCTGCTCCTCCTTCTGGGTCTTGGGTCGTTGTAAAGGAATGGTTTAGGCTGGACCTCGGTGACTTTACGCAGCTGCAAGTGTTGGTTTTGTCATTAGTATGGGAAGGATCCCTTCACTGTGTTAAACTCCACAAATTATTGATTTTTGTCGTAGCTTTGAAGGTGCTTCTCAGGCTCGTGGATCTTTTCAGGTTTAACATTGGACAGGCTGAGCTCCTGTTTGATATTGTGTGAAGTTGTGTTTGTCTCTGCCAGGGTTGAACAGGAGGTGAAGATGTTCTATCAGCGCCTCTCAGGATGCTTCTGTTTAATGATGCAAGCTCCTTTTTTATTTGATTAGGGACCCAGTGCTATCAGAACAGCCATGCAGCTTTTATTACAGGTGTGCAGAGAGGCTGTTCTGTTCTGTTCCTCGGATGGATGAGTGGTTTTTTTCACACAAATCTCTCTGAACACCTTTATTCCTCATTATTTGGTGAGGAGGCCACCCGCGAGCTGTCCCAGTGGAACAACAAAAAAAGGTGTTTACACGTACCTGGGGAGGGTGGGTTGATGTCACAACAATAATTAATTATGCTGATGGGATCTTAGGATCATTTTCACAGGGAGGAAACTGAGACTTCTGCTCCTGATGAGATCCTGCTGATGAATAATCAGCTCCATATCTCGGCGAGGTAAACACAGTCTGGGGCTGAATGGATACCAGGGGAAATCCTTCATGTATTTTCATGAGTCTTTGTGCACGGGTGTTATTCTTAGATCCTTTTCCTGCAGGGTTCTTTCCCTTGCAGCCCACTCCTTTCCAGCAGCCCTTTCCTGAGCCTGGCTCTGGGTTCTCCATGGGCAGGGAAGGGCTCTGAGAGAAGGGCTGGACATGCAGCATCCTCATGGGAACAGTCTTGGAATAATTGGAGTTGGGAGGGACCTCTGGAGATCACCCACAGCCAGGGCAGGGTCACCTGTGATGCCTTAGGATTTGAGCTTTTATATTTCCCATACATTTGCACTCCTGCAGTTCTTTGGTGTGTGACTCCAAACTCCACACACAGTGTCAGCTGCTGCTGCCCCATTTTGGGCAGACACAACAATTCCTCTCCAGGCCTGGGGACCAAGGACACCTCACTGCCTCAGGCCCCAGAGATGGAAACAAAAGTGAGTTGGGGGGGAAAACCTGGGGTAAATGACTTCATTAGCTGAAGCTGTAATTGGGAGATGAACCCCCAATGTGCAAATGGCCCAAAGTGATCAAAGTGTGCAAACCCCTGACCCGGGGTCCATTTTGGGTGTAGGCCCTGGGGGGCTTTGTCTGCCCTAAATGTACATGGAGCCCCCTCAATAAATAGAACTGCTTTTTATTCTTCTAATTTTATCAGGCCTCTGTTTTTAGGTAGTCCCACCTGGAGCAGGTGACACAGAAATGGGTCCAGAAATTGGAATATCTCCAGAGAGGGAGACTCTGAGCCCTCTCTGGGCAGCTCTGCCACATTCCATGGAAGGCTCTTCCTCATAATGAGGTGGAGCTTGTTGTGTTTTAATTTCTGCCTGTTGCTCCTCATCCTGTTACTGTCCACCACTGAAAAGAGCCTGGCCCCATCCTCTGGGCATCCCTTAGAGATATTTGCATGGATTGGTGGGATTCTCTCTCAGCCTTTCCTTCTCCAGGATAATCAGGCCCAGCTCCTGCAGTCTCTGCTCATCAGAGATGCTCCAGACCCCAAATCCACTCTCTGGCCTCCACTGGAGCCTCTCCAGTAGCTCCTTGTCTTTCCTGAGCTCTGGAGCCTGGAATAAAAAGGGATATTCCAGGTGTTCTTCAGCAGGGCAGAGCAAAGAGGGAGCAGACAGAGCCAGAAACTGCTCGAAACAGGAAGGGGAAGGAGCAGAATCTGATACAAAGTGAGAAATAACCACAAAATTCCACAGCAGGGTGAGATCCAGCAAAAAAATTATCCCAGCAGGGATCGTGGGGAAGGATCTCTGCCCAGGCTGGCAAGGAACTGATACAAAAATAATGATTTTAGTGGTATTTTTAATATTAGGACGGCAAAATTTTAGAACTGGGTGCTCAGCTGTCACTTCCCATGGAGAAAATGAATGTTTGCAGTGATGCAGGTACAGGTTAAGCACCAAATCAAAGCCATTTTCAGGCCTGTTTCTGGAGAGGTGATGGATGCTTGCTGACACAGCTTTCCACCAGATCTTTTCCACACTAATTATTGCACTAAACATTCAATAAGTAAAGCAATTTATCTCCTCATCCCACCCCCCTGATGTGGGCCTGAATTCCATCCCTGATGTGTAATCAATGCAATTCTGTCATCGTAGCCTAATGCAATTATGTCTAAATAGGTATTTTCAGGACATGATAAAATCAGCTGGAATGGTAGAAACCATTTATAAAGATCAGCTAATTAGGGAAACTTCACAAAACTTCATTTTTTCTCTCTAATTTTCTTTTCCTGCCTTGTTTTTACCAAGTAAAGCCCTCCCTTCAGTAACTTAAAAGAGGTTTATTGGCTCTAATTCTGAGGCATCTGCTAACAAAGGGTGTAAAAGGCGCCATGAAATGAGAAAAAAGCCAGACCTAAGAGTATCTTCTTAGCAATGAATCTGTGATTATGGCACTGGATTAAGTCCCAGTGATGTCCCAGTTAGGTAAAATATCGAGTGTCACCAAAGCTTCCTTGGTATTTGAGAACCTTCTAAAAAGAATTGTTCATTTGAGCCATGGGTTTTTGGAAATTCTAGTGCAGGGATTACTAGATGCAGTTACACCAGCTTTGCAGAAATGCTGGAAAGTAGGGCAGTGTTTTAGTCACGAAATGTTGAAAAACTGCCAAAAAAATTTGTGTTACTTCAAGTTTCTGTTCCATCCTACACCTGATAGTCCTGAGGTGTTTGGGAGTTTTTTTTCAGGGCTACTATTACACAAAAAAATTTTACTCTCTTTTAGCTCAAATTAATCTAATTTTCCACTGTGGGAGGACTATGGAATAATAAAAAACCAGACAAATCTAATTTTTTGAGTTTTTAGTGGTGTGGACTCCGGAGTACCAATTCAAACCAAAAACGTCCAGTTTCAAATCAGCTCAGGTTTGCCTGGGTGAACGGGGTGTTTTCTTTTTTAATTACACATTTAGCCATAAAAACTTTGCCTGTTGACTCACTGTGGCAATTTTTTTTTGCAGCTGATAATGCCAAGGCTGGAGAAATCTCTGCTGTGCTTTTTATCTGGTTGTTATCACGGCGTTTAGGATGTAAGTAATGAAAATGTGAATGTTTATGGATTTATTTGTTTACTTTCACTTATCTGCTTGCAGTAATATTAGAATATTTGGCCACATTGTTCTGCTGCTGTTGCATAACTTTGCCTAGAAATAATAATAATAAAAAAATTTGCTTTTATGGATGTTGTGGATTATTTTTTGAATTATGTATTAATAACTTTACCTGAAGGTGAGGTTCTACCACTTAAATTGGAAAAAGGACAGTAGTGGAAGCAAGGACTAGAATTAAGAAGGTGTCAAATGTGTGTTCCCAATGGTTCCTGGTGGATTATTAGTGATAATCTGGGGGCAGCTGGAAGACACCAAACAGTAAAAAACAAGTTTCTATTTTGCCATATTCAGATTCACCGTAGTCAGGATGGGTTTTTTTGGGTAGAGGCCAAACTTTTCAAAACTGAAATTAATCTGAGCTGGTGGGACCAGCCTCAAAAGGAAAGGAGACACCAAACAATTCTTCCTTTTGACTTTGAGTTCCCATTTTTTCAGGCAAAACAAAACCAGAATTAAACTACAAAAAAACGTGAATGAGGGCTTCTGGAAAATGCAGAATTAGCAGAGTTTGCCCTTGAGGGTGGCAGAACCTTCACCAATTCCTGCAGCTCAGCTTTCCCCTCTGTGTTTGCCTCCTCCAGAAGGCAAACTGCACCCAGGGAAGGGAGTTTTGTGCTGGCTGCTCACTCCCAGCCTGGGAACAGATGGCACTGGGCTACCTGTGACTAATTCTGTGCTCCTGATACTGTGAGTGCAACAGATTGGAGAATTCCTGGGGAAAGAGCTGAAAAATTCCTGGGAAAGGAGCTGGAGAATTCCTGAGGAAAGGAGCTGAAAAATTCCTGGGAAAGGAACTGGAGAATTCCTGGGGGAAGGAATTGGAGAATTACTGGGGAAAGGAATTGGAGAATTCCTGGGGAATGGAACTGGAGAATTCCTGGGGAAGGAGCTGCAGAATTTTATTTTATTTTAATTTTTCAGTTGTTTTATTTTAAATTTTATTTTTAATTTTTATTTTTTTTAAAAATTTTCTTTTTTCCTTTTCCTTCTCCTTCTCCTTCTCCTTCTCCTTTCGCAATCAAACTTTTAGCAGCAAATTGAGATTCTATAAGTATATAAATTTTTTTTGGCAAGTGTTGTTCCAACAGGGAGCACTAAGAGTGAAGAGAGGACAGAGAATCCTCCCTGCTTTAACTGTAAGGAGAACTGGCTGGAAAAGGGAGCAGAAATTAAACCCAACAAATGAGGATCCATCCGGTTGTTGAGATCTTGAATTAAGCAATCTGCTGCCTTTTAGCAGCTGCTCCTGGAGGTTTTCCTGGTCAGAAACAACCAAAACTCCTCCCAGACTCCTGGAAATCTGGTATGTTTAACTCTTTGCCTCCCAGGATGACAGCGATCCTCTGCTGATGGGGGATGTTTGGTGGGGCTGAGATCCCCCTGAAAGGAGCTGAACTCAGCTCCACCGAAGAATCACCTCCTTCATTAAATCCCTTTCCTAAATTAGCCCTTAATCTCCCATTAAAAACCTCCCAGGAAAAAAAAAAAATCTCTGGCTGCTCTCAGCTCTGGAATGATCCAACCTTGAGTTTTAATTCATTAAATAGTTCTGTGGAAAGGGGAGAGAGAGCCATCTGTAATAAGCTAAAATTGCTGACACGGTGCTCGTAAGAGGTTCTTTCCCAGAGGTTTTTATTGCAGTTATGTAAGAAATCATTGACTTAGGAAGTTCAAAGAAACTCCCAAAATAGGTCTTTTTTTTTTTTTGGGGGGGGGGGGGGGGGGATGGGGGTTGTATTTTTGAGCAATGTAGCAGGAGACTGTGAAGATATTGCTCATAATAATTAGAGCTGTGAAACCCTAGGAAAACATGCCTAAGGGAAAAAGGGAAAGTGCTTTATTTACAGAAAGTTTTGAGGATATTTTTCAAGGGGAGGAATGTTTAAAATGCAAGCTGAGGTGGGAATCCTGGAAGTTGGATTTGGGGATCTTTCACACCAGTTGCACAAATTTCCCTCCACAATTGAGAGCAGTAAAACCAGGATGATCATGAGAGGATGCACAGGATCTTGAAAAACCCAAACCTGGTTGATTCCACCTAAATGAGGGCACTGAACAGTGGAATAATTGAAATTCTTCCCCCAAATAATCCCTGAGGTGGATAAAAACAACAAACCATCAGTTCAGTGTGAGGTTTGGGAGGCCTGGAGGGTGTTTTGCACAGGGGATGTGGTGTGAGGTGTCCTCTGGAGCAGAATTCTAAATTTTTTTCACCATTCCTCTTAACAAAGAGGATCTGGAGTGATGCCTCCTGGAAAAATCAACCCAAAAAATCCCTGCAGCACACATCAATGTGTTCTTCTAGCTGCCTGCTTTTCACAAGAGATATTTTAGGACTACTGAAACTATTAAAAACTACTTCAGGTACTTGTGCTAAATATGTTTAACAAGCTGTGCTTGTTAAAATTCATCTCTGACAGAGATGGGGAGGAAGAAAGGAAAAGGATCTGTTAATTCTGTAACACTGTTAAAAAATAAGCTTTTTTTCATAGAGATTTTCTTAATTGCTGAGAAAAATGTTGTCAATATCAGTGTTTTAAAAAAAGTTTGGCAGAATACACGAGAATTATTGAAAATGAAGTAGATTTTCTGTATAAATCAAGATGGTTTGGGTGGAAGGATTGATGAGTGTCCCATCTTTTCCGGGGTGACAAATATGAACACAGGGACTTGCTAAAGGCAGAATATTTTGTTTTTCACAGCATATTCTTCTACTGAAGCATGGCAGTTCCTGTGAACTGATCAACCCCCAAATTGTGGAGATCCTCGTGGGCAGCAGGGGCTGGATCCAGGTGGGGACAGCTGGGTGGAGAAATTGCTGTGTGAGCTCTGCCAGCACCAACCACCCTGAAATCTCTCCCTGTAATAGAGGTCAGGACGCCCTGACAAAATTGCTTTATCATAATTTCTCTTGCCCACTTTCCAGTCATGACAGAAAAGAGAATTAGGTGGCTGCACCTGAGGGGTTATAAAATAGAGATGTCACTGTGCAAGGGCCACCTCATGTAGTCTCTGTGCAGTGACAGTATTAATGCAAATTACAGTGCAGGCCAGTGCTTAAGTTCCATTAAATATCATCCATTTATGCTAAAAAAATGTGAATTCCAATAGGGATGTGTGCAGAGATGGGGAGAGCAGCAGTTATCCCTGAGCTTTGGGTTCTGAGAGTGGGGAGTAGTGACAGCAAATGTCACTGAAGCCTCTCCTATCCAGAAGGAATTTTTTGGATCATCCTCCAGCTGGATTTCAGCTCCTGGGATCCTCCCCAGGATTCCCTTCTGCACTCTGAGGTCAGGAATTGAGGTGAGGCCTGGAGTTAGATGGCTCTGGAAAAAAAAGAATGGCTCTGGAAAAATGAAAACAATGTCACAGCACTCAGAATTCCGTGTTTCCCCTTCACCTGCATCAGCTTTGTGGATGAAAGGAATGATTTCAGCAAACCCAGCTCTGCTAGGTCAGGCTCAGATCTCCAGCTCACACTTGCATCTGAAAATCACAGAGTTCTGGTTCTGGTGCTCTGCCATCAGTAATAAATGTCCTGCAGCCCCTGGCTCCCACCTTGTGTGGCCTCATTTCCTCCAGTGGGGTGATCAGATGTAATTAATTCACTCTGGACTTGCTTAATGATGCAGGAAGAGATTCAAGCTCAAGTCTTGTAACTGCTTTTGCCTCTGAAATCTTAACAGGATTAAAGCACCATTTAAAAAAAAAATCCAGGGAGTTCTGTGAGCAGCTGAAGCCAGGATTCCTCTGGATTTGTGTCTTGTGCTTGATTGATTATTAAACTGATTTATGAGGAGATTTTGTTATCTCTTCATATACCTATAATCCCTTCCTGCTGCATATTTTTGGCAGTTCCTTACTGCTTGCTGCAGAAATTCCCCAGTAGGATCAATAGTTATTAGGACAGAATTGTTCAAAACCTGCTTTCTCTTTTACCTCACCCCCTGGCTTTAGAAAATTGAAACAGTTTAGGTTTCCCTGTGCATCTTTTACTGCTGCCTTTTGAAGGGGGAAAAGCAGGAGGATGTGGTTATGAGCTTGATAAACCACGAGACCATAAAATAAAGAAGATCAAAACCCAAGTGAAATAAAGAAGAGGCTCTTCAGCATAATTCACAGGCCTGTGAGAATAAAAGGAAACAATCACAGAGCAATCTTGCAAACTGCTGGAAGGATAACAGCATTAGGAGGAAAATGTTTATGGCTGAGATAAAATTGGTGGGAGTCAGATGGAGGGTTTGGGCGAGAGAACCACACTTTTATTTTTACATAACCTGTTATTTTATAAACCTCTGGGAAATGGTTGTGCTGAAGTGGCAGAGTAGGATTTGGAGGTCACCTGGCTCATGAAGAGGGTTTGAGTTTAGTTCCCCTCTCTTTTCTCTGAGCTCCCCAACATTCCCAGGTGGAAAAATGAGTTCTACTCTTTTAGAGAAATTTATGTTTAATAAGAAAATAAAAATAGACAATTGGGAGATAGAGAAACAAAAAGTTCTAGCTGGGGTGCTTCACTAGAAACCACACCCTTCTCTTTCAATTACTGTGTTTTAAGGATTGCTGTTTTACATATTCGATAGATTCAAAACATTTTTTTTGAGTTTTTATCTGTTTTAAGAATTCTCAATCATCTTATTTGATAGATTTATTTGTAGGTGGCTCCACTCTGTCTGGTAATATGGGTCTTATAAATATTTTTTTTTAGGTTTTTGGTTCTTTTCATTTTGATTTAAAAAAATCAGAAAGTTAGCAGTCTTTATGCAGGGTTACAAGGTGACTACCCTCCTCCCATACCTTCTGCCTTGGTCAGTTTAGATGTTACAAAGAAGAAAAAAAACTTCAGTCCTTTTGCTGTTAACTCTCTGGTACAATCAAAAAATATACATTCATTACTTTTCTAAACTCTATTAATAAAACATAATGCCATACAATTATACATATAGTATTCATGTTAATATTTGCAAAAAGCCAACTATATAATGTGCATTTATAGCACCAGGGAAAGAGTTCCTGGATTTTATGGAGCTCTTCCAACCCGAACCACTCCGTGACTTTGTGCCTCCAGGTCACTGCCTCAGTGCTGGAGATGCTTTATTTTGAGTAATTACATTCATTTCTTCAGCAGAAGGATTTTAATAAGCTCCAATTTTGATTGATTTCTCATCTGTGCATAATCAGTCAGCTAATTGTGTTTGAGGTGTGCAGAATTCTGTGCGTGTCACAGAAGAATTTCACCAAAATTTACATGTCCCAGAAAAGGCACTGATAATCTGGTTAAACTCTAACCCAGGAGGGCAAAAACTTCATTCAGTCTTTGTGAAAGTAATGCACGTGTCATTCAGGAATACAATAAATCATAGTTTAGCTGTCATGTCCACTCATTAAGCTTTCAGAAAACTCAAACTGCTCCAGCAGTTAAAACAAAAAATTATGAAAATCAAGAAATGGGGAATTCAGGGACAGTCCAGTTCCTGGGAATGAAATTAATATGTCTCATTTCACACTGACAGGAAAAGCAATAGCATTTGGGTGTGTTCTTAAGTTCTTTACAGCCTTTCATGGAATTCCATATTAGGAATTCTATATTATGAATTCTATTATATTATGATGTTTTTCTGTGTTAATAACCTGTGGGGGTTCTGAGTTTTTTTCAATTCTTGAATTAATCTTAAGCAGCACTTTTCAAATCTAAGATTCCTAGGTTGTGCCTATTTCATAACTGACTAAAATCACTCTCCAGGTGTAACCATAACTGCAAGGTTCATAATTTTAAATAATATTCTAATTTACTTTGTTGTGCATGGCGTGGATTTTGCTGCAACAGCAATACCTACCTTCAAACTAGGGAAAAATAATTTAGGAAAAAACACCATTTTTGCAGGTGTGGCTGAGATTGGAACAGAGCTTGTTAAATCCAAAGTTATTTGTGCATTTTGCTGCTTCTGATTCTGCACCACAGGAGGAGTTCGGGTTGTACAAATGTGCTTTTTGTTCAGCTGCAGGAAAATTCATTACAGACAAAGTCAATAAAAATGGGTCATTTTAATCAAGTTGATGTATTTCTCCTCAGTTCCACTCTTACAAATCAATGGGAGCAAATCCATAGTTAGGAGTGTAACTTGCACAAGGTTTCAGTGACTTCTCCAGTGGCTGGAGAAAAATGCAGAGAAGAAATAATCAAAGTTTAGTGTCTGAATCCTTTCAATGAGAAGATGATTTCTGTTTCTTGTCAAAAGCTGTGATTAATACAGAAATTACTTACTGATTTTCTTTTTACTTTAAACCCTCAGTATCATGAATTTGTGTGTTCCTCCCTGATGGAATTTTGAGCAGCTTTTCCACAGGTGATTTCCTTCTGTAGTGGCAAAATTTGGGGGATTGGGGTGAAAGAGGAAGTTGTTGATGTCCTTTAATTCCTCTGCTTTGGGAAGCTTTTCCTTTAGGAAACTCAGGAAAACAATGGGTGTCCCAGCCAGCCATGGAAGGGTTTGAAGGCTTCTTTCAAGATAAATGTGAGTATGCAAAATGGAATAATTTGTTTTATCTACACTAGATGATTTCTGAGAGAACAACTTGAGACCATTTGTTTGACTGATGGAAAGGAATGAAACCTAAGGTGAACTTGACTAAAACACACCTCTTACAGAGAATTTCCCTAATTAAATTGAAAAGTTGGCACCTTTGTCAGTCTTGAGCTTTGAAAAGAGAATAATTTATGACTCATGGAAATCCCTGTTTAATGGTACAAGGCTAAAAGCATTCCCTGCACATTTTGGGATCGGGTCTTCAGAACTGAGACCTGGAATTTGTAAAGACCTGGAATTTGTAAAAACCTGGAACACAAAGTTATTTTAAGGCTGGCAGCTTTCAGTGAGGAAGATCAGGACAGTTCTATTCCATTGGTGTCACTGTCCAGGAGTCACTCAGTGAGTTGGGTTTGTTGGTTGTTGCTCAATTCTTCCTGTGTGAGTTTATAAAATAATAACCACATTCCCATTTATCCTGAAAATTCGGGAGAGGAAGATTTGACATGTTCTAGATATGAATCTTTAAAGTGAATTGTGTAAAATTGAACATCCCCTAGTTTAATTCATGGACTGGCTTTGTTTAGGATGCAGAATGCACATGGATTAGGGAGATAAGAAGTTCTTCAGGATTTTTTTTCCTGAATTCCTTCACACTGAATGCCATGAGAATCGGTTCCCATTTTGATTTTGGAGTGAAGTCCAAAGAATTCCTATACATTGGTAAGAATCTGCTCTTTTCCTAATGAATGAGCTCGTTCAAGAGAGCCAGAAATTACTGCAGATAATTTAAAAAAAATAGACAAAAAAACATTATGGGGAGAAAAAAAAAAGCACAAAAAAATTGAAATGGAATCAATTAGAAAATTGTATTTGTAATAATGTGTCCAGTCACATAATGTGTCCATTATACTTTCATTGTTGCACAAAATAAAACCTTGTTCAACAGTCTGTTGGTGGAGGGAGTTGTTGTATTTCACTTGCTTTTGTGTGAAGAGAATGATTTCTCATCTCTGGTCTGCTCCTGAAAAATTCCAGGTGTGAACTGAACAGAAAAGCATTTAATAATTTTCACAATACCTGTTTTAAAACACGTGTCTAAGGAAGAGCTGACGAGTTGCTCACGTAGTGTTCAGTAAAAATGCACAGACCCAGTTCCAATTTCACTCACACTCCCCACCTCCCTAAAACCAGAATAATCCTGATTTTAATAAGACTAACTGGGCAGGACCCAAGTTGCCACATCAGCCTTGATTTCTGAAGGATCAATAACCATTCCCTGTGGCTTTTGTCTCTGCCCCTGTGTGAGCTCCCTGCCTTCACCAGGTTGGAATCTCTTTATCAAGGTGGTTTCAGAGAGAGATGGAGGGATGGAGGGATCATTATTGTTAAAAAGGAAAAACCCAGGGAGAGGAGTGAAATCTTAAAATCCCAGAAAGGTTTGGATTGGAAAGGACCTTAAAATCCTCAAGTGCCACCCTCTGCCATGGGCAGGGACACCTTCCACTGTCCCAGGGTGCCCCAAACTTCATCCAACCCAGCCCTGGACACTTCCAGAGATCCAGGGGCAGCCACAGCTGCTCTGGGAAACAGATCCTTTTATAAATCCCACTGTGTTGTGCTCACCCTCTGTTGTTCATCAGATAATCCAGATGGGAATCATCCTCAAATACTTGGAGATCAGTTTGTGTTGTTTCTGCTGTTCATACATCTCCTGGTTTTAAGACTCTCCTAACAACTTGGATTTTAAAAAAAGAGTAATGTGGAAAAACAAATAATGAGCAAAAATTCTTCTGTACTCAAATTATCCTTATGATCCTTTATCCTTTACTATTTGACACATATTCTGGTCTATTTTGGGTCTTTCTCCTCAGCTTTGGCAATAATTCAGTTTTTCCCTAGACCCTCCAGCCTTCCAGGAGGGCTTTTTTTAATGTTAATTCCCTCTGAGTTTGGCTAGGGAATTCTGAAGGTTAGAAACCCATTTCCAGTCTCCTGGAAAATCTTTCCATTTCCACTGTTGTTGCAAAGCTTTTTTCTACATCCCCACGAAATAAGTTAAATTAAGAACATAGGTCTAGTTGTAGTCATAATCAATTTTCTGATTATGTGGAGAAGGGGAAAAAAGTGCTGGAGCATTAACAATTTTTTTAAAAGTCCATTTAAATCATTATTCATTTATAGGGTTGCATTAATTTCTGAATAATGCAGCACTGGAGATGGATGATTCAGAGCCGTGTAAAGTCTTTTGTAGTCGTTTAGAGCCTCGTTATTTGACTCTATCACTCACTGCTCCCACCCACAGACGCCTCTTGGAGCGATGAGGCAAAATCATTACGGGTGCAGATGAAAGGGAGAGCCTGGCAAAACAAACACAACAACAGTTTTAATTAGGCTGGTGTTCCCGAATTCCCACGAGGTTAGCAAAGAATGCTGGCAGCCCTCCCAAACAGCTGGAGCAGGGCTCAGCTCTTCCCAAAACACCCCCCCCCAAAAAAAAAACGGGCTGTGGTTCTCCAGCTGCAGGAAAAGTGGAATTTCCAGGTTGACGGGAGAATTTGCTGACAGCAAAATGAACCCAAAGCAAAGCAGTAAAGACAGGAGGAATAAAAACCAAGGGACACCTGTGGAGGCAGAAGCCAAAAAGGGAGGAGAGAGGTTGGCTCCAAACTGCTGATTCAGGCATTGCTTCACTTTATTTCTTCTTGATTTGCAAAAAGGTGGGTTTGTGTTTTTTTTTTTTTTTTCCTATTCATTCCCTCAGATAATGACACCTCTGCGTTGATTTTTTTTTTTCTTTCTTCTTTTTTGTTTTCTCTTTTGAAAATGTGATCTTTTGTTAGAGGTAGGGCTGAGTTAATGGAGATGTGAGCCTGGTGAGGGAGGCTGAGGTGCTTCATCAAGCCCAAACAATGAGCTGGGATTCATTTCACTCCCCACAGGGGAGATGAGAGAAATGAGCAAGTTCAGGTGAAGTACAACAAAGGGCTTTGATGAAAAGAAAGAAAGAAAGAAAACCAAAATCTGCTAAAATTAATATGAAGTGGGTTTTTTAGATCTTCAGGAGTTATTTTAGGAGACATCTTTTAACTTATTAACTTGCGATCAGTTTTCATGTAGAAACTACAGGAAGTAGGAATTCCTATGTCAATAGCTGTGGGCAGTCCTTGCTTGAAAAAAAATTTATTTTTCAGACAGGGACTTGTTTTTCTACCTGTATTTGTTACTTTAAAATGTGAAGGATTTTACTCTTTAATTTCTGACTTAACAATTCATTTGCCATGGGAGGGACACTTTCCACTGTCCCAGGCTGCTCCAATCCCTGTCCAGCCTGGCCTTGGACACTTCCAGGGATCCAGGGGCAGCCACAGCTTCTCTGGGAATTCCATTCCAGGGCCCCACCACCCTCCCAGCAGAGAATTTTTCAGTGAGAGGATTTATAGTGGAGTTCAGAGAGACAAAACCCCTGGAGCTTCTTCTCTTGGAGCTCTTGGAGCTCTTGAAACTCTTGCAGCTGCTTCTTGCTGAGCTTTGGAAATGAGAGGAGATGGAGGCTCCTGTGTGGCTGTAGGATGTGCAAAATCACAGTTCACACTCCCTGGAAATAGTGTTTGAGACATTTGTTCTTACACAAAGGGTTCAGGTCGTTTATTTGTTTATTTGCTTTTGGTATTTGGGCAGGAATAGGAAGGAACTGCAAAGCACAGCTCAGTTTTAATGTCTCACACTCTGGAGTGTGTGCTGAGATCAGTACCCCGTGTATTAATAAATAAATAAATTAATTAATTAACGAGGAAATTAATACATTTCCTCCCAGTTTATAATTTTCCCAGGAAGTTGAATTCTTTTAGAAAGACACATTTTTTGGCAGCTGGGCTGAAATGAATCCAGCCTGGCCTGTGCATTCAGGAGGAGCATTGAAGGTTTTGTGGGATGCTGGGCAGAGCCTCTTCTTCCTTCTCACAGCAAGAACCCCAGGGGGACTTTTTGTATCACAAAAAAAAGGGGGCAAAATAGGAAAAAAATAGGACTTTGGAGCCTAAAGCTGGCAGCCTGTCCTGCTGTCCAGAGGATGTGGGATATTTGCTACAGCAGCAGGATTTTCCCCACTCAAGGGACCAGCAGGTGCTTTGCTGAGTGATGAAGATGACAGGAAACTTCTCTGCTGATCATTCCTGTTCATAATTATCCATATCTGCCACGTTTCCACTCCTGAGGAGGAGGGGACAAGCCAAGTGACCTCTTGCATCCCTGAACACTGAGAATTTCAGACTTTCTGTGCTCACAGGCACTGACCCCCAAGCAAACACTGCATTGGACCTGAGGCCATGGAAAAGGCTCCCAAAATTGAGTGACAGCACTGGGATTGTGGGTGTGGAGTTTGAATAGAAGTGTGTGATATCACAGGGTGGGAAACTTAGAATTTAAGGGTTTAGAATATAGTAATATATGTATAAAGTGAGATGGAGGCTTTAGGGTGTTGGCCAAGTTCTTCTTTCACTTCCTTCTTCATGGGTCTGGGTGGGATTTTGTAATTGGATAGAAAAATCCACATTGTGGGCCATGGCTGGTTGGTTATTGGGTTAAAAGTAAAAATAACTTAGGTGTAATTTCTTAATTGGGCAGTTTGTGCTTAAAAGACCTTAGGAAGAGTTAAGAGACAGAGCTATTTTCTACCTTGTTAGCTAGAACTCACAATTTGTGAGACTTTACTATAGATAAGAATTAAAAAACATCTGAGTCCAAACACAAACAGCGTCTCCCAAGCATTTAAACCTGGCTCTAACAGAAGAAAAAAAGATAACAAAGAAAAAAAGAAAAAAGATAACAAACCCACACCTGTGAGCTGGCCAATTCTTCATGGTTTAACTCAAAATGGTCACTGAGTGCTTCAGCCCATGGAGAACAGGGAATTTGGAGCAATTTGCCATTAAATGTTCCTCCCTCCCAGCAGCCACGAGCTTTTTTCAAGGGTTTTTCTGAGTGGTTTCTGAGCTGAGCTGGGTTTGCACCTGTCACCTCCTGTTATTCCTGGCCGTTGGAAACGAGTTGGTTCCTGCTCCTATGGAATAAAGAGTGCACAAGAAGCCAGCCATGAATATGTAAATGATGCAGAAACTGTTAATATCAGATAAATTCTGCACCTCAGTGCTCTCCAAACAGAGCCAGCAGATTGGCTCCCCCAAGGAAAGGCAGGGTATGGAAAAGTTATATTTCTATTACCCAGCATTTGCATAGAAATGATTGCCTCCTGTTGGGCTGGAGGAGGTGAGAGAGGAGGAAAAAAACAGGGAATGCAATGGTAAAACACCACGATATCCTGATTATTTTTTAAGGATGGAAAGGAGGACTTGTTATATCGGCTTGTGGTGGTGATGATGGGGTCGTTAAAGGTGTAATCACCTTGGAGCAAGGTGTGTTATTTATTTGCCTCTTGCCAAAAACTGGTAATGGTTTGTGATAGATTTAAAAAAATACTAAAAAACCCCCCACAACAAAACAAAAAGCACCCAAGAACACCCCCAAAAAAACCCACCAAAAAAAAAAAAAATACAGATGAAACTCCCCCCCCAAAAAAATCTACTTTCTTGTTCTTAGAAAAAGCCAGATTTTGAAATCCTTGATGAAAGGCCCAGCAGAGGAGGCAGGAGCAGAGTCAGACACTTCCACACTCGGGAGGTGCTGCTCTCCTGAGCACTTTTGAGGGACATCAAACCTGGGAGGGTTAAAATGGAATAAAAAACCACCAGGCACGTTCCTAGCAAGGGTCATTAAGCCCTGAAGTGCCAGCTGGGACTCTGGAAATCCTTGCTGGAGCTCAGGGGAGGGGAGCTGCAGGAGTCACTGGGATGATTTTGGGTCCTGGAGCAGGACAGAGCCACAAGAGCCACCAGCCCATCTGTGCTGCCTGGAAGGTGTTATAAATGCATATTATAAAGCTGGCTTTTGGCAAATATTAAATGCTATATGTGCAGTATGGGTGGGTTTTGCTGTATTTTTTTTTTTTTTTTTTTACTTCTGCTATTAATGAAACTTAGAAACTTTCTTCCAAAAGAAAAACAGCACTGTGTCCATCTCCTGGTCTGGCTAGGGGGGTGATTTAACAGGGGTTAAAGTCTTGTCATTGAACCAGCATTGTTGAGCTCTTATTTATGATTTTTCCTGCATTTTTCCTGCTGGCTCCTTGCCCACTGGAGAACTGGGATGTTCTACAAACCCAGTGGGAGTCAGAACTCGTGGCTGAGGGTGCTATTTTACACCACAACGACACAGACTCTGAGCTTCAGAAGGCTGAAAATGACTGCTCTGTTTTTGGGATGTGTCTCCCTTTTATACTATTTTACACAGACCAATCGGATTGGGGACACAAAGGCAAAACCTCTTCACTCACATTGATCAGAGCAGAGGGACATCAAGAAGAAGTCCCTCCTAGGAAAAGGAATGAAAACATAGGTACAGCTACAAAAACATTTCTTCTGTTTACAGAAAACTCCCTGGGAAAAGAATTTCAGAAAACCAAAACACCTCAGGCACGAACCAGGGCTACAGCTGTGGGCGTTTGGAAGCCAGGCCAGACCTCTCAGCACTTTTTATGGGATGGGGAAAGGACGAATCCATGGATCACATGAGTTTCCTGAACTGTGTAATGTGCAAACAGGAGCTGAGTCCTTCATGGTCCTGGCACAGGAACATCTTTTCCCTCGCTGCAGAGGCTTGGAGGAGAAACATTCTCATTACAGTTTTTGTCGTGGGGACAGATTGCCGTCTCTCTTTGCATTCTCATTAAAGCCTCTGTCAAAAAGCAGCCATTTGGAATTTTAATGCTTTATATTCCTTGCAATTCGCAGTGTTTGGGCTGGAAGACTCTGACCTTTCCACTGCTCCGCGGTTTGACTGACTGATTACTTCTCCCTCAAGTTGCCACCCATTTTTTGGCTGGTTTTTTTTTTTTTTTTTGGTGTTTTTTTTTTTTTGTTTTTTTTTTTTTCGCCCACAAAGAGAGGTAATTAAGGGAGATTTGCATGTCTGCTCATCATTCCTTTCAGCGGTGCGGGTCAGACGTGTCTCATTGTTGTGCTGAAGTTGAGGCATTCATCACCTCGGCTGAACTTACAAAGCATCCCGTCCTTTCCTTGGTGCTCATTGTTCTCAGGTGTGCTAAATGAGGAGAAAATATGCAAGGCTGCTGTTCAGGCATGAAAATTAATGCTCAAGACAGAAATTTTCTGTAGCAGAGGCTTTGCGTGGAGCCTGAGCTCTGGCTGGGATTTCAAAATAGCTGTTTCCAACAACTCCACTCCACAGCAGCAGATTCCCTGACTCTGCTGAGTAACTCACAGAGAAAATTTAGAGCATTTTATGAACACCTTCTAGCAGAGTTTTCAATTGATTAAAGCTGCTTTCGGTGATTCTCAGCTGTGGGTGGTTCCACAGGCATTGTGGTGGCATTAAGGAAATATCTCCACTGACATATTGTCCTAACCTTTGAATATTGCTCAGGTGAAATCCTCTCCCTCCCTGACATTTAAATTAAGCCATTTGCAGCACGCATTCCTGAGGAAAAGTCCTGCATAAAATCCATTCCTGTTTGGCTACACAGCTTTGGAAACCACAGCCTGCTAATAAATAAAAACATAACTCCAGGAAAGAGATTTTTGAGCTATTTTTGAGCTTGCCACGTTTGTTAGATCTGAGCGCTCTGAGTTAATGTGAAACACTGCAAACATTCTGTGTGGACAGAGATTTTATTCATGCAGGGAAAAAAAAAATCTCTTGTGAAGTTTGGTTCATCTTGTATTTGTCTGATGCACCCTCTGTTCAGTGCTTTGTGTTGGGTAGGAAAACACTCTCATATAAAAGGGGTTCTGCCTTGTTTGAACGACCTGATTTCCTCTTTCTCTGGCCAAAGGCATTTCAGCTGTTTCTTTAGAAAATGATGATTCTGGTAACGTTTTGGTGCTAAGACATCTGTGTGAGAATAATAGAAATTTCTTTGATCAGAACAGCAGCACCTCTGGCTTTGGAGGGGGGAGAGCCCCAAGGCTGAGTGTGAGACCAACCTTTCCTGGTGGTTTTGTGGGAAATTTTGGGATGTTGGGCTGGTAAAATTGAACGTTTGAAGTCATCTCTGGGTGGCTGAACCTGGATCTGAAGCACCAAACTACTTCACGGGGGTTTTTGGTGGAAATGTCTCATTTGAGCTTCAACCTCTTCCAGCCTCTCACAGCCCACACCTGCCAGGATCCCATCACAGAGCTGCTTTTGCTCCTCTTACCAATTTAAAGCCTTGGCAGAGAGATAGATGAAGGGTTTTTTTTAGGCTGGTTGGATCCTGTCTTGCTCTGCCTGCAGGATTTGAAAACTGAATTTATTCACGTTTAGAGAGCCATGTTCTCCATCATTCCTGCTCCATCTTTTCCCAGATTTCTCTGAGGGATTCCTTGAGGTGCTGCTGTCCACGTTTCTCTGACTGTAAATTAATAACCTGTCCATTGCTCTGTCCCTTCACCTGATGCAGAAATCACCTGTGGATGAGGACCACTGCTGGTCCCAACATTTTATTGCCTATAAAACTCCAGAAAAACAACTTTTTCATGTGCAGAGATGGGAAAATCTCCATGCTGAAGGTTTGCAAGACTCTGTTAGTGACAAGGCTCCACTTCAGAGCACTTTGGAAAGCTGCAGTGGTGATGGGACATTTCTTTTCCCATAACAAAGATTTACTGGAGCCAGTGCCAGGCATGCACTTGACCAGAAAAATTAACTGGATAATGGGTAAAGAGTATGGAGTGAATTCCTAAATGTGTCTGTGCTCAGGGGGATCCAGACAGAAACAGCTCCTAACTCCTGCCATGTCACCTCCCCTGTCCAGAGAGGTGGGGACTCACCCTCACCAGCACAGAATCACATTTTCAGTCACCTCTCTGCCCCCTGAGGCCAAAAATATCTCAGTTTAACTCTTGTTGGAGATAAAAGGAAGGACCAGAGTCGCTCAGGCTTTTAATGTGGGTGTGAAATGCTTTGGGAGTTCAAACAGGTTCTTTTAAATGTCACTTGGGCCTTGCTGTGCTCTACAAAACACAAGTCCTGGCACTTCAGCTCCTATAAAATGGTCTAAAGTTACAGAAACAGCTCAAGTTTTGTAATTTGGTCTTAAATCTGAACATTTCTGGTTTAAAGCACTTCATCTTTTGCATTTATTTGCCCTATAACTTCTCTTCAAAATTCAGTGATGAAGCTCTGCGACAGATAACAAAAATAATCAATCAGCTTGTCAGGCTGGGAATGAAAATGCTGATTAGGAAGTGAAATGTTGAGGGGAACAAATAAATTATTCAACAAACTCGTGGACTTTTGTTACTGAAATTAAACAGTTCTGAGGGATCTTCTTTGGACATACTTGGTTGTGAAAGTTTCTTGGAATTCCTCTCTGGCCTGAGGAAAAAACAGAATTAAAAGCTCTTTTGGATCAGATGTTCACTCAGGTCAGAGATCTGTGGTGCCATCTGAGCCATTTCCTAAAGGTGAAAATCTGGGAATACCTGAGGAAGTGCTTCCAACCCAAGTTCTGTTTGTTTACTTCATCTTCCTCTCTCTGGCTGTTGCAGTGGTGAAGGAAACTCCTCTTGGTGCTGTCCCAAGGATGGAATTCTCCTGGGAAAAGCTGTCAGGATCAGTTGTGTGGCCTGAAAATTCCCAAAGAATTCAGGCAAGTGAGATCCCTTTTGCATTTGCTCAGGAAATTCCCACTGAAATCTTGGCCGGGGCAGCTTTTTCACCTGCACTTGCCCTCAATCTTCCTGGAGGAGCAGCAAGAGAGACTCAGCTCCAAGTCATGAATTATCACATTTAACTCCCCTGAGCAGCCCCAGATTAACCTGCAGAGGGGAAAACTCTTCTGCAGGCAAGGGGAGAGCACGAAATGACACCTGGGCTGGGGGAATCTCTGTGCAGATGGAGTTTCAGGCACTCACAGAGTGGCACTGAGATTAAACTCGTTGGTAAAATCAAGCACAACGTGTGTTATTTAATCCCTGCTGGGGTGCAGCAGCAGCTCCCTGAAAAATAGGGTGAAATTTAGTGTTCCATTGGTTCACTTACAAATTTAGAGCAATTTATTGTTTAAATGGTTGTAGCAAACATCTCCTGTCCCCTGGCTGATATAATTTCCTCAAATTGCTGGCTGTTTATGGGAGCCTCTGTCTTTACATTTTGCTTGCCAGTTGATATTTCAAGCAGCAGATAACCCATTTTTTTTTTCCCCTGCAACTTGCAAATTTGCTGTGTCTGGATTCCTGTGAGTCCAGCAAAGGCCTTTTCACATTTTAAATGAATGACAAAAGTAATTGTAGGAGATTTATTTCTGCTACCCTGTTTTTCTTATTTATTCCCTAATGTTCTGCCCATTTGCCACAAGCTTCTTCACATTTTAGTCTCCTGTGAGAACAAATTGTGTTATTTCCTTCTGTCCTCAGAGGAGAGCAATGGTTTAGTGGGTGAAATGTCCAGGACAAGGAGGAGAACGGGTGCTGAGCATTCCCAGCTGGAGAAATCCATCTCAAAGAAATTGCTCTTAGCTGAAATCAGGGGATGTCATGGAAGCAGGGACAGATTTTTATTCTGTTCTTTGTGTTTCTGCAGCATCAGAGCCTGTGGGGAGGAGAACCATGGCCTGGGCATGCTATGGAAATGGTTTGCTGCTTTTGGGGGGAAAAAGTGGCAAAATGGATTTTTATTATGTTTTTTCAAATGTGATATTTATGCATATTTTCCCTTTTTCTTTAAGAGGAGATGTCTTTGATTGGAACCAAGAGGGAAACAACAAATTTAAAAGGCAAAAAACCCCACAATAGAGTTGTTTGAATTTGCAAATAAATCTGTGCTGTCAAGAGCTTCACTCTCTGCTTTGGTTCCAAGCCCTAGTCTCCACACTTCTCTGATGACATTTGTGATGTTGCAAGGCTTGGTTTGTTCCAAAGTAAATAAAATCCAGGATTTTTTTTCCCTGTCGGTTATTTTACTGGTTGGCTTTGCACAGCACTCCAGGGCTGTGCTGACACTCCACGAGGATGCTCAGTCTGTGTGGAATGTAGGGATTGGGTGTGTCACAATCCTAAAGGTGTCACTGAGGTGATTTCACTGCTCTTCCTTTAAATGGGGAAGAATCATGGAGTTGTTAAGGTTGCTTTTTATCTTCTTTTTGTTGGGATTAAATGCTCGAGACAGTATTTGTTCTTTGGACTCAGATGTTTATTAATTATTATCTACATTACGGTCTCACAAGCCGTGAGTTCTACAGCACTTCCAGCTAACAAACTAAAAATGGAGCCCCATCTCTATCTCTAAAAGGCCTTTTAAGGATAAACTGTCCAATTATGAAGTGACACCTAAATTATTTTTACTTTTAACCCAATAATCAACCACCCGTGGTCTGCAATGAGGACTTTTCTATCCAATTACCAAATCCCACCCAGACCCATGAAGAAGAAGATGAAAAAGAAGGACTCAGCCTCTGCCCTTAAACCTCCATCTTGCTTTCTATATATATTACTGTATTCTAAACCCTTAAACTCTGAGTTTCCCACCCTGTGATATCACACACTTCTATTCAAACCCCACACCCACAATCCCAGTGCTGTCACTCAAATTTGGGAGCCTTTTCCACGGCCTCAGGTCCAATGCAGTGTTTGCTTGGGGGTCAGTGCCTGTCAGCACAGAAAGCCTGAAATTCTCAGTGCCCAGGGAAAGTCCTCCAAGATGATCCAATCCAACTTTTAACTGAAAAAGTTCAAATTCTGACCACTAAACCACATCCCCAAGTGCCACCTTGACTGGTTTTTTAGACACCCCCAGGGTGGTGACTCCACCCCTGCCCTGGGCAGCCTTTCCCAGTGCTTGGTCACTCTTTTTGGAAAGAAATCTTCCCTAAAACCCACCTGAACCTCTCCTGGCCCAGCTGGAGGCCATTTCCCCCTGGACAATAAAGGAATGATGTGGCAGGAACCCTGGAGGTGTGGGGTTTACCTCAGCCCAGGGAATAGGTGTGCCCAGAACTGGGACAAAGTGGGGGCACAGGTGGAATCCCAGAAATTGCAGTTCTTTAAAAATCTCCTCAGGGACGGCCAGGCCTTTGAAATTAAGCTTTTAGTGTATTTAACATGACTGGTAGTGCCTCCCAAATGCTCTTTCCCTACATTTCTTGGCATAATTCCATGAGACACTGGTGACAGTCTCTGGCATGAGATGAATCCTGATGAGAAATTTCTCAATTCCTTTCCTTTCTTTTTTTTTTTTTTTCTTTTTTTTTTTTTTAATCGTAGGAATATGTTGTGGGTGTCTGTGGCTATAAAGACATTTCCTTCAGATGATTTCTGTCTTTTTCTCTCTCCTTTAGCTCTGCAAGAGGAGTAACCTGTGTGGTAAATACAATTCTGTGCTTTCCCCTGAGCAGATACCCCTGTAAGCCTAATGTGGATGGCCTGGATTTGAGGACAGCCCAAGAAAATTCATTTCCTAAATCCAGATAGGCTTCTGGACAAGTTGTGATATCACCCTGCATCTCTGAGAGAAGTTTCAAAGTTGAGGGGCTGAGTTTGTTTGAAGTAAAAAAATTCAACTGGCTTTCCTGGTGGGTATTGAAAAAGGAACAAATCCTTTTATTTCTGCAGGAGTGAGATTTACTGCCAGGCCAGTGGAGCAGGAGCCTTCAGGAAATGATTTCTGTGCAGTCCATGGTCCAGATTTTCATTACCATCCTTGAAGAAAGCTACAGAAAACATGAAAAGCACAAATTCAAATTGATTCTTGAGATTTCCAGAACTGCCTGTCGGAAGAGTTCACTACATCAAATGTTTCACTTTTCCCTCAACCTTTGAAAAAGAAAAGGGTTGAAAAGTAGCAAACCTGGAGTCTTTTAATTAAAGTTGTGAACTGTAATTATTTTGGTTCTCACAGTATTTGGGAGAGAGCTGAAGTGTGATATTTCTATGTACACACGTGTGTGCCTGCATACTGCACTCTGTACAATCCAGCCTCTTTAATTCTTTATTTTTTGGCTTTGTCAGCTCTGTCATCTGCATAAAATGGTCCCACAGCCATTTACAAAATGATCTTTGTGAGATCCTCAAAGAAATCTGTCCCAGTGAGTGGAGATATTGAATGAGAACAGCACCAAAATGCAAAGATTCTGGTGAGCAATGGGGACTGGGAGCTCTTGCAGGATTTGTGGTGTTGCCTGGGGGTGTTGGTGGCTCTCTGGAAACTCATCCTGAAGGAGAAGAAACTCATCCTGGTTTTCCTTCTTGGTGAGAATACAACTGAGAAATTCAGTTTTATTTCCTTTCTGTTAGGCTGGGAGTGCTGCTTCTCCCAGGGAGCTTTGAGGAGCTCTCCATGGCTGAAGTTTAGTTTGAGTCTTTGTCCTGCTGTAAAAACCCGGTTCCTTATTTAGGGTCTCACGGACTTTGAGTCTGTTCCTTCATTTTTCTTCTGGAGTTCGGTCTGTAAACTTGATTTTTATTTCATTTTAGGTTTTCAAAGCAATCCCACCACCCTAGAATTGGCTCCATCTCTCTGATCATCTTGGTGCCTTCTCTGGATTTGCTCCAGGTCCTTCCCATGCTGGGCCTCAGGAGCAGAATTCCCAAATATTATATATATATAAATATTATGTAATATTATATATATATATAAATATATCTAGGGCTTTGTGGTGTGTGGTTAAAAGCAGGGATTTGCTGGGGTTTGTACCACCGAGGGAGGTGTTGAGGAATGATGCTTTCTGTGAGTTTTTTTGTGAGTTTTCTGTGAGTTTTTCTGTGAGTTGTGAGTTTTCTGTGAGCTGTTTTTTTTTTTTTTTTGAGCTGTGATCAAGCTGCCTTTGTTCCAACCAGGGAGGCAGGCAGGCAGGCAGGCAGGCAGCTCCTTCCCAACAAACAGAAAATTCCTGAGCAAATAGGCCATGGAATCCTAAAAGGAAAAAAAGATCTCAAAATAAAAGGGAAAAGAAAGAAGGAAAACATTTCAACTCCGAAATTGTGCCACGTCCATCTCTGTGGCCAAGGCACAGAGGTGAGCAGGAACTTCAAAAATTCAGATTTACTCTCCACACTTCACTGTTGTTCTGTAGTTATATACAAATAAATATGCAGGGCAAATATGTATTACAATGTTTAATGTGAGTATATGTGAGAAAATACAAGGTGCATAATAAATATTTAAATATAATATATTTAAATATACTTATAAAATATATATGTAAACATTAATATATATACATAACACACTTAAATATATTTAATTTAAATATATAAAAATGTAAATACATAAATATATTTAAATATATAGATATTTATAAAAATAGATATAGATATTTCTATATTTAATACATATTTATAAAATAGATCTAGATATTTCTATATAAACATATATATGTATATTAATTATATAAATGTAATAATATGACTAGATAACTATAATAATATAAATATATATACTTAAATATAAATGCAAATATAAATATATTTAAATAGATATAATTTTAATACTCATGCCTAATACCACAACCTGAAGTGTCAGCATAGATCAGCATGGATTCCTCTTATTTGACATTAACTTCATAACAACTAAGAAAATTAAAACAAAACTTTGTTAAAATATAATTTGAGGACAGGGGTCACACACATTATAATAATTTATGACCATTTGAGTGTATTTTATGTATTTTTACATTACTATCAAGTGATGTGCTGTACTTTCTCATGTTTTATAATTTCAGTTGACTGGGGAAGTTCTGAAATAAATCATTAAATATTGCTTACTTTGCAGGGGAGCCCAAAACGCCTGAGACAGCTGCTGGCTTGTTTTCTGTCAGTCTAAACTATTTTCATTAGCTCCTGTGACAAAACAAAAATCTTCCAAATGTCTTCGTGTTTTACTCTTTAAGCAAGGACTACTTTGAAATGAAACATGGGAAGTAAAAAATAGCAACGATTTTGCTTTGAAATGTTGAAACAAACAAAAAAATAAAAGCCCTTTGATGTCTGCTCAAAACTTCTTTCCCCCCTCAGATGAGACAATCTTGTGAATTAGATATAAATAGTTCTGCTGGCCTGAATCTGCATTTTTTCCATAAATTATGTTCTTACACCTGCATTTTGTCCCTGTTGAGCAGGGTTAAAAATCCCTTCCCACCCAGAGGGATGAACAGAAGTTCATGAGGTTACAAATATTGCTGATAATGGAGCAGATCTTTAAATATCTGTCTGTTTTATCTAAATATATCTAAACCACTGAATCCTCGTGTTCACTGCTCATAAATTGGATTTCCTACTGGGTTTAAATTTGTTTAAGCTTTAAATTTGAAGTTTTTTGGGGGGTGGTCTCTGAAAACTTTTGGAAATTCAAAAAATACTCCTCATTCCCACCATCAGTGTGGGAGGTGATTGTTTTTTTCAAAATCCTTTTTAATAATGACAAAAACCTGCTGGATTTCCAAAAATTTTCTAATAATTTTCCAAATTTTTCCTTTGCTGGGCATTTCCTTCCTGAAAAGTTGCAGTTCTGAAATCAATTTCTTGTAGCAATTCCTCTGTCTGTCTGTCCTTCCTTTTTCTCCCTTTCCCTTCTACCATTCCCATGGACATCAGTCCAGGATGTTCAATTTGTGCCTGAGTTTTCCCAGGACAAAAAATGGTAAAAATTATTCCACTTCAACACTGCACTAAGTCAAACAGGCTTCAAAATTATTTTTTAGCAGAATAAATAAATTTATCGGGGAAAAAGAAATCACAATGGAGAAGATATTTATTTTAAATGATCTCTCCGTTAAATACTCAGTGCAGGATTGGTTGATTTTTGATTTTTTTTGATTTGCTTTTAAGAAGAACAAGTGTAAATAAGGAACAAATATTTGTTCTGCAGCAGGAGCTGCTGCACCCGGGGGTTTTGTGCACCCATTCAGATGTGAATCTGTATTTTGTGATCTGTATTGACACCTCCTCTGTAGTGTCTGGAAATTCCTGTACATCCAGCTCTAATTAAGGCTACACATGCCAGGATAAAAGACTCATTTGTATTTATGTATATGAAAGCAAATGTCTCCTTTCAAAGCCAGAGATTTGCTGGCTTTCTCTCTTTTTTTTTTTGGTTTATTTATTTTTCTTCTATTTTTAAGGCTTTTTTTTAGCTTTATGTAATGTTCATATCTGACAAGAATCCCTGGCTGAGGCTAATTTAGTGGGAAAGGCAGACATCTTTATTTTTAGAGACTTGATCTGAGTAAATGTTGGAAAAAAAGAAAAATATCCGCTAAGCCAAAGTTTTCTTTTCTCTTGCAGCATTTCTATTCTTGTGCTCCTCCAGAAGGTTCTGCCTTCCCTTGGCTCGTTGTGAAGCCAACACACCTTGACACCTTGACAACTGGTAGGGTTTTATTGTTTGGGGGGACACCAAATGACAAGAAATGCACACTTGGATGTATCCCCCAGTCACTCCTGATGAGCCTCACCAGGAATGTTTTTAATCTGCCCTTGATTGCGTTGAGAGGTTTTGATCTGCTGGGATCAAAAATTCCATATATTCTTTGCCATTTATGCAAAATTCTGTCAGAAACAGGTTCATCAGGATGGCCCCAGCCATGCAGAACCACACGTGGAAATGCTGATTTGAGGTGACAGGAGGAGGGAAGCTCAGGCAGCTCCAGATTTGCACGTTTTGTGGCACATCTGTCTCTGCAGCATCACACATTTCTGGTCCCACAACACCTGTCCTAAACTGGACAAAAATAAGATGGAGTCACAGTGCTGGGATTAAATTTTAGAATTAAATTTTAAATTTAGAATTTTAACATCACATCTGGCAACAATTATGAGGAATCCCCTCTTCTGGAATTGAACTGTTTTCCAATGGTAGTCATTTTAAAATAATACTTCAAAATATTTTAAAATAGAGTTATTAAAAAAAAAATCCCTTAAAATATTTTCCTTTACAGCTTTCTTTGTGCTTTCAGGGTCCTCAGCAAAGCCCATCTCATTTTTCCTGTATGTAGAAGTGGAGAAGGAGCACATTTTTTCATATTATTTATTCTTTGCTATGTGCAAAAAATTTATTTCAAAGTGAATGGTAAGGAGTGGACAAACATTTTGCTGCTTTATCTACTTTGATGATTTTGGCAATCATAGCCACAATCTTCTGTTATTTTATTCTTTTTCACAATTAATAATAGAGAAGGATTTTTAAATGCATTTGGGCAATGTCAGTGTGAGCTACTCACCATTTACTGCAAAAGTAAAGGGGAAGAGAAAAAAATAGGATTCTTTGTCTTATTCCTTTCCCATGTGGGGTTTTTTATATAATTTTGTTCAGAATGTGAGGAAAAGTTTAGAAAATTGCACCTGGGTTGGATCCACTCCATCCTAGAGCTGCCGGGATGGGATGGATCTGAGGGATGGGGAGAAGAGAAGGCACCAACAAGGAGAGGAGGGCTCTGTGTTGGGTTTAGCCACTGGTTAGTTCTAGATTTTAAAATTCCCATCCTACATGCACACCCACACATCTCTAAGATGATCCTCTTCCCTCTTATTTACTTTTATTTGTACATTTTTAGGTTACATGAATTAAATAACATTTTCACGTATTTAAATGACCTGTCAAATCCCGGCATTCAGGATTTCAAACCTCCTGCCTCAGGTTTTTAATTTCCTTGAAATGTCCTTTTTTTTTTTTTTTCTTTCCTTTTCTTTTCTCTCCCTCCTAACAGCAAGAATGTGCTAAAATGTTTATCAAGCCTTGCTCTTTTCCCTGAGAAACTCCAAGGATAATTACATTTCATAATTATCCGCCGCTGCCTGCAAGAGCCGTGTTCACCCTCTGGACCTGTTGTTCTGTTGCTGCTCTATCTCGTGCAGCAAAATTCTCCTCAGCTCCCCTCAAACAACATTAATCCCTTCAAAAGTGGCTCAGATAATGTCATCAGCTCTGACACAGCCTTCTCAGAATTCCCTGCCTCTGCCGAGGTGTAATGTCCTCTTAGGTGTAATTAAATTACGTCAAGAGGATTTTCTTGGTGGGAATAGAAAGGGAACGTTTAGGTACAAGATTGTTTAATTTCAGCTGCTGTTGGGTGATTGTTTATCTCCACCTCGTTGTTGTGAGGGCTCATCCCTCTCCGGACTGAATCCCAAAGTGGTTTGGGTTGGGAGGGATCTCACGGATCCTCCAGTCCCATGGGCAGGGACACCTTCCACAAGCCCAAGTTGCTCCAAGCCCCATCCAGCCTGGCCTGGGACACTTGGAATAATGAACTTCTGGATGACTTTTGCTTCCCTTCTCCTCCTGAGACACATTCCTACATCAGGAGAAATGATTTTTGCTCTAATGCTCTAAAATGCTCTATTTCCATCTGATCTCTTGCAGCTGGAGCAGATGGGGAGCTTTGGCCAGCTTGAAGCTGTGTGAGCAGCTAAAAGGAGGTGAGAGGAGCCCCAGAATGGGAATCTTAGAATGGGAATCTCAGAATGGGAGCCCCAGAGTGGGAACCCCAGAATGGGTTACCTCAACAGAAACACAGAATGGAGACATTGAATTATTGAGGCTGATGTGGATCAGGGCAGGGAGAAGTGTCAGGAGCCTTCTCCTGGGGGTTGGAACTGTGGAGGGAGAAGAAACATTCCCAAGGGACCTGTAGCCCTGGTTTCGTGCCAGAGATGTTTTGGTTTTCTGAAATTCTTTTCCCAGGGAATTTTCTGTAAACAGGAGAAATGTTTTTGTACCTGTAATTTTGTTATTCATTCCTTTTCCTAGGAGGGACTTCTTCTTGATGTCCCTCTGCTCTGACCAATGAGGTTTGTCTTTGTTTTCACCAGTCAAACTGGTCTGTGTAAAATACTATAAAAGGGAGCCACATCCCAAAAATAGAGGAGTCATTTTCAGCCTTCTGAATCTCAGAGTCTGTGTCGTTGTGGTGTAAAACAGCATCAGGGACCTGCTCTGGGAGCACTGGACTCACGATTCCTAAAGATGACCTCTTTCTATCCACAAAACACGATTTTAACTCACATTTGCCTCCACTATTCCAAACTTTGCTGCTGCCTCACTCCTGGGAGTGCCCCACCCCAACTTCACAGGGAGAACGTCCCCAAAAGCACCGGAATTCGTTCATCTGTTACCTTTATTAGCACAGTAAATCCTGCTGCTCTGAGCTGTTATTTATGGAGCCCAGAGCGCAGCAACTGCTGGATCTATTGCCTCTGGTTGCTTCATTATCTATTTAAGATGGAAAGCAAACCATTATGTTTTGTTGCATTATCTTCATCAGACTTTATTGCTCTCGTCGCTGGCGAGAGCTGCAGCTCCGTTCCGCCACGTCTGTGTGAGCAATAATTCCCCACAGGTTTTTTTCTTTTTTCCCAGCCATCTACTTTCTTTTTTGGAAGTGCTGTGGAAGTCTAATAGCAGCAATACTTGTACTCACTAAATCATTAATTTGATCTAAAATGTTATGGAAAGGGCGACTTCGTCTTAAACGGAGCCGTTGTGGGGTTTTTTTTCCTGCTCTTGTTTAAAAGCCTTTCAGGAGGGAAATGCACATTTCTGAGGAATTTGAGCTGTTTGAAGTTTGTTCTGGTTGCCTTCAGATACATCCAAAAAGAGGGAAGAGGTGATGAGATCTAGAGGTGACACAGAGTTATCCTCAGAATTCCAGGTGGATCTGGAGGCTGAGTTCTTTCCTTCCCATATTATGCATGAGGAATGAGTCTGCACCTGATGTGTTCACCTTCTCAAAGTCAATAATTCCTGCTAAAAGAGCAAAATTTTGAATTTGCAGTGCAGGCAAACAAGTTCCTGCTGAATGACAGGCTTTGCCCATCTCCTTTTTTGAAAGACGGGATTTTATTCACCACATTTATTCGAGATCTACGTGAACTTCTGTGGGTGGCATTTCAAAACAATGTGCTCAAACCTCAAGGTAACTTTAATTCCTGTTAATTGCCTCCCACAGAACTTCTGAAATGGGTGAAAGGGTAAAAAAAATCTGAAGTGCTCTGGTATTTAAGGAAATACAAATATTTCCAAGGTACATTTGTACCTGGAGAGCCCCAACATTCCTCCCTCAGTGCTCTGGACTTGCTCTCTGTTGTGATTTTCAGAATTGGGACTCATTTTTTTTGACTATCAGTGCAATGTGTTCACCAGCTCAGACACTCCATAATTCTTTCTTTTCAGAACAGTTTATTAGAATGATGGAAAACAGTCAAACACTTCCCATCTTCTGACTCTGCATAGGGAAAAAACTATTAATATTTGATGCTAATCTTTCTGCAGGAGACCAAACACAATTCTCTGCAAAGTGGAATAAAATACAGCATGGCTGAACCTGCAGAGGAAATGCTCAGAATTCGCTGTACAGTTGTCATTATTTTTAATAATTTGCTAAATTGCATGATCACTATTCCAAATAACAAACCTGAACGCTCCATAAATTATTTTTTTGATGCAAAATATAACATCTGCTGGCCTTTTCCCTTAAAATTTCTCATCATTCTCATGGCAAAATCATCCAAACTCCTCAGCCCAACCTTGGGATATTCAGAGATAAAAAGAAAGTGTCAGCTTTCCCCTAAACAAGGCAGATTTTATTGCCCCACTAACCCAGCCATGAGGGTGGGTTGTAGCATGAAAACTTGGCACTAAAATCTCCATCAGTGCGTTTTGTTTTCTATTATTGGCCTCACTGGTGGTAAGTTCATGGAGGATTGGTTTTTATGTGAGAGAGAAATAAAAATGTGGGGGGGGGAAAGCCACCTGAGCAGTGTTCTTGCATGTAAAGGTGGAATTTTAAGAGCCCTCCTGGTACAGAGAGACACAGGATTATTGCTAAGTTAAAAGGAAAAAAAAGCAGCAGAGCATCTAATGTGGATTGTGTAGGATCTCTGATTATAATAAAAATATCTGGTAAGAGACTATTAAATCCTAAATTTCTTTTCGTGTGATTTGTAATCATTTCAGCTGAAATTTCCAGTATAAAACCTAAGGCTGGTTCATGACTGCATAGAGAATGAATTTGAAAGGGGTTAATAAAATGCTCAGTATTTTCCAGATCTTTTGCACAAGACAAAAGCTACAGGCAGCTATAATAGTGGGATTAATATATATAATATACAGAGAGCTCTGTAGCAAGCAGATCAAATAATTAGTGATCTCAGAATACTGAGAAAAAAGAAAATCCCCATTTTTAGAAGAAAAATTAGTATTTATCACTAGAAACAGTTTAGGATTTCTTTAAAACCAGTGGGTCAGCAGAATCCCAGGATTGTGGAATGCTTTGGGCTGGAGGGAACCTTGGAGCTCCTCTCCTTCCACCCCTCCATGGACAGGGACCCTTTTCACAGCCCAGGTTTGCTCAGAGCTCCATCCAGCCTGGCCTGGTGACTCTGTTTTACACCACAACGACACAGACTCTGAGATTCAGAAGGCTGAAAATGACTCCTTTATTGTTGGGATGTGTCTCCCTTTTATACTATTCTACACAGACCAATTTGATTGGTGACACAAAGGCAAACCTCTTCACTCACATTGGTCAGAGCAGAGGGACATCAAGAAGAAGTCCCTCCTAGGAAAAGGAATGAATAACATAGGTAGAGTTTACAAAAACATTTCTCCTGTTTACAGAAAATTCCCTGGGAAAAGAATTTCACAAAACAAAAACACCTCAGGCACGAAACCAGGGCTACAGCCTAGAACACCTTTTTTTTTTTTAGGATTTCTTTAAAACCAGTGGGTCAGCAGAATCCCAGGATCGTGGAATGCTTTGGGCTGGAGGGAACCTTGGAGCTCCTCTCCTTCCACCCCTCCATGGACAGGGACACTTTTCACAGCCCAGGTTTGCTCAGAGCTCCATCCAGCCTGGCACAAAAGGCACAAAACCAGGGCTACAGCCTAGAACACCTTTTTTTTTTTTAGCCAAAACCTCTGGATTTTTCTCCAAGCAGAACCCCTGGGTGTGGTTCAGTGTCCTGAACCCAGAGTGGGTTTAGTGATGCCTCCAACATCCCACATTGTAATTCCCACCTTGGAGTCACTCACCACTTGTCCATAACAGATACAACCCCGCCAAGCTGCTTAATAAGAACCCAAAAACCACTGAAAATTCTGCCTTTTCAGCCCCTCTGGCTGCTCCTCGTGGGCCTTCAAACACCCTTTGGGTTGCCTTTGTGCCTCCAGCCCTGGCAGACAGATCCCTCCTGCTCCTGCTCGTGTCTCCGCGCGCTGCCGGAGATCAAACCCGAGCAGATTCCAGCTCCTGACAGACTCCAGGCACCAGAGCAGCAGCAGAACTTGTCTCTTCTTGTGGCTTTGTTTCCCCAGGTTGTCAATTAGCAGGAGGGAAAGTGTCACTCTCGCCAGCAGCTTTAGTTCCGTGCCCGGATTCTTTCGGGTTTTGGGTTTTTTCGTCGTTTGTCAAAAGTGTCGCTCGTGGAAGCTTGCTGGGGGTTTTTTTATGTCTCTGGAAATATTCTTAAAAGATGTTCTTTCATTATCTGGTGTTCGTTTAGACCAAGTGCGTTTGAAGTGGTGTTGTTAGGCTTTGGAAATTTCTGAAGTTGACAACAATAAAGAAGGCTGGGAAGTTGAAATTCTTTGGTTTCAACAACAATGTTCTTTTTTTTTTTCTTCTGCCTCCCTTGTTGTTAAAATCTGTGACTTAGCATTTAAAAAAGAAGAAAAAAAAAAGACAGGAGAAGTTTTCCCAGTTTTTCTATTTTTCATATACTATGAGCAAACTTTTCCCCCCTCATTTGCAGCTCTTGGTGCTGCTCCCCTGCTCGTGGCCTTAGGGATGGACTCCCAGCATCATCCCTCCCATCCTGCTGAGGAGCTGCAGGGATTTAGGGTTCTAGGGTGCCCTTGGGATTCAGGGATGTAGAGTCTGGGATTTTGGGAGGCTCCACCTGAGCTGTGCCTCCTTATTTCTCTTCTCATTCTGGAGCACATCCAGGGAAGGGAATGGGGTTGGGAAAGGGGTTGGAGAGGCTGAGGGAGCTGGGGAAGGTTCTGGAGCCCCAGGAGGGGCTGAGGGAGCTGGGGAAGGGGCTCAGCCTGGAGAAAAGGAGGCTCAGGGGGCACCTTGTGGCTCTGAACAACTCCCTGACAGAAGGGGACAGCCAGGGGGGGTGGATTTGGGATTTTATCCCAGGGAACAGGGACAGGAGGAGAGGGAACAGCCTCAGGCTGGGCCAGGGGAGGTTTAAGTTAGATATTTGGGAAAATTCCTTCATGGGAAGGGTTGTAAAGGGAGGGGCTGCTCAGGGCAGTGGTGGAGCCCCCCCACCCTGGAACTGTTCATTCCTCCATCCCTGGAACTCTCCAGTCCTCCATCCCTGGAATTGTTCATTCCTCCAACCCTGGAATTATTCAGTCCCTGTCCCTGGAACTGCTCATTCCCCATCCTGGAATTGTTCAGTCCCCTTCCCTGGAATTGTTCAGTCCCCATCCCTGGAAGTATTCATTCCCCATCCTGGAATTGTTCATTCCTCCATCCTGGAATTGTTCATTCCTCATCCCTGGAAATGTTCAGTTCCCATCCCTGGAATTTTTCAGTCCCCATCCCTGAAACTGTTCATTCCTCCATCCCTGGAATTGTTCAGTCCTCCACCCCTGGAATTATTCAGATCTGTGGATGTGGCCCTCCAGGCCATGGCTCAGTGGGAGTGTGGTGATGGTGCCGGGTCATGGTTGGACCTGATGATTTTAAAAAATCTTTTCCAACATTATCAAGTCTAGAATTCCACATTTTCCTGTCTCTGCTCCTGCAGTGGGATGGCAACAAACCTTTAAGTGTCCCTGCAAGTGAAACCCCTGGGTCACCTCGTGCTCCAGGGGACATGCTCAAATTAAATATTTATCAGGTACCTCTAAAGTAAATAAGAACAGAAATGTGATCCTGGCAGGAGAAGCATCAAGGGACTCACGTGGCTTTTCCTCTCTGTGTAAAACATCTCTTGCTGCTGTTTGCTTGGGCAATTCTGGGGATTTGCTGCAGCAAAATCACGTTTGCAGTTGCAGCAGATACTCAGGGCTACCTGTGGTGAGCACCTGAGGATTCTCTCGTGCTCATTTTATAATAAGAACATCTGTAAGATGTGCTCATGCTCATTTTGTAATAAAAATATCTGTAAGATGTGCTCAGGTTCATTTTGTAATAAGTTCACAGCTGCTATTTTACTTTTCCAGCATGCTGAAAACAACTGAGAGCTTTCAGGGTTTTTTTTAATATTAAAAAGAAATCAAAAATGTGCTTAAAAATTATAAAAAAATCACACTGCAGGAAAATAAGCATTTATTTTGTCTTCATTCTTGAAGGTAATTACCCAGATATTCATAATGTGGCATTTTTAACCTTGCTCCTGCACACATGCTACTTATATTTATTTTGTTTTGTTTTATTTTGTGTTATTTTATTTTAATTTTTACTATTTTATTTTATTTTATTTTATTTTATTTTTTAGATGTGGACTTATATTCTACTTTATTTAGGGATTTCCATTATTATTTAAAGTTATTTCAAGCAAAATTGAGGAAGCAGACTGCATGTATCCATCTCACACAGGTGAACATATGTGGGTACAGGGCATGTAGATGAAGCATCAATAGAAATAAAATAAATATAAATAAAACCAAGTCTGAATAAAACCAATCTCTGAACGTGGTGACTTTTCACAGAGTCTTCATAGTATGAAGATTATATCCTTCAAAGATGCAGGAATTAATATTAAAATATATTTTTTTCATTTACAAAGAAAAGAAATGAGAGAAAAGCAAGAGGAAAGAAAAATGAAAAATTGGATTTTTTTGTCAGGTACCCAAATATTTTCCTTTGACATAACCAGTTCTGCAGGATATGGAAATTCATGTCTGCACATGTAAATATTTATCATAACAAACACATCCTCTATAGGCTGATGCTATACATGAGTGTGAATGCTGCATTTTCAGCAGCTAAAAACATTTCCTCTCTCAGGTGCTCTTTCTATACCAGACCAACCAAAAAAAATTTCTGATTCATTCCCCAGTATGGAACTTCGAATGTTGGAAATATATAACCTGAAATTGGACATTTTTCACTGCGTTGTCATTATTTTAAAAGCTTCTTTTAGTTCTGCTCCCCCTTTATTTAAGGAAAAAAAATCGTTTTTACCCATATATGCTTTTGTATTTTCATAGATCTGCTCTGTGGCATGGTGGGAAGTGAATTCCCTGTCTGACATCTAGAAGCAATAAATACAAAAAATCTCACAGGAATTATCTCCCAGGATGTGGAGAATTCCACCTTTTGCCATTCCCTGGCCAAGAAATACTGAATCAAAGGAAAATCTGAATTACCTCTGCAGAGCTCTAATGGAAGACTCAAGAAGAAATGCATTAAAATGCATTTTGAGAGGCACAAAGCCTGACCCAAAATTGTTCTCATAAGATATTAATGAGTGGTTCTATTTTCTAGGTGCTGAGCATTTAAATCATGGAACATCTGAAGTTGGAATGGACTGAGGAAGGCTCTGGTGAGTGGGACACTGCCAGTGACAGCCTGATGGCAACACTCACTCCTTGAATGGCAGAAAAGCATAAAAAAGGGTGAAGAAACAGCCAAAATTTCAGTTTTAGGAGAGTCAGCACAACAAGGGTTGAAGTAGTTCCAGGAATGGGAACGTTGGGCTGAACGAAGGTTTTGGGGCACAGAGGAGAAAAAACAAACTCTGAGAAACAGTCAGGAAAATCTCTGGCTGGAAAAGAAATGGAAATTCTCTTCTGGTGGGTTTACCTGTGTAATTCCAGAGATTTTCAGTGGTGACCTGCCTGGCATAAATTCTGGGAAAAATGGCATAAATTCTGGGAAAATCCATCTCCAAGGAATGCAGAGGAAATGCAGAGGTGCTGCCACTGCCCAGTGTAGGATTTGCTTTGTGCTGGTCTTACTAAAACCAGTTTTATTTCTCTGTGTCCCTAGGAAAGAAAATATTTACTTTCCATCTGGGATATGACAGTGAAAGGAGTGGGGTGGGATGAAAGGATATTTCCAAAGAAAAAAGAAAGAAAGGGGAAAAACCACCTTTGGATGTATCCCAAGGCTGCAAGTGGCACAGGATTTATAAATCACTTAGATTTGAGTAGTTTGAAATGATCTGGGGACAAGGGGATTGATGAGAGTTTGTTTATCTGTGCACTCTGAGTGCAGAATTCACTTCTCTCTTTGGAATTCATTTAGAAACAAATATCAATAAGGAAGATTTTTACCTGCATCACTCTGAAGCAACAAATCATTTAATGCAAGCACTTGAAACGAGGTAATTACATAATTTAGAACATTCTAAGTCTTACAAAAAAAAAAAAAAAAAGGAAAATTCAGAGCATAACATGATTTTTTATGTTATTTTTTTAATTTATGCTGAGTTTTGAGTTTTTCTTAAATTTTTATTGTTTGTGCAACCACACATTCCCTCCCAGTGCTGAATTTGATTTAAAACAGTACAAACATCTTCAGTGTTGTATCCTGGATCTCTGTGGTGCTTACATGAAAAAACAAAGGAACAAAGTGAAGCCATCCTTGTGAACAAAACAAAAAAAAAGAAAAAAAAAGTTATTTCAGCAAAGAGAGAAATTTATTTTGGTTTCTGAGGTTATGCAAGAGCTCCAGGAGAAGTGGGACAAGGATAACAAGGAGGGGATCGATATCCAGAGTTCAAAGGTAGGCAGCTGATCAAAGGTTAAATACAAGAAAAGAAATTATTCCATTCAAGTTAAATATAGGACTTGGTAACCCAAATAGGTGCTTGGCTTCAATTAAAACCCTTGGAAAAAGCTTTTGTGCTGAGGGGAAGTTCTCAAAGTCAGGCAAACTTTGTTTTTTATTGCTTGGAGAGATCAGTGGGAAGGGATTAGGCTCTCCAAAGGATGGGATATCTCCCTTTGCACTCCAAAATGTTTCTGCTTATAAAGGGCAGAGGGCAGGACCAGTGAGATCCATTTAGGATGGAAATGGTGGCATGGAAATATTTCCTGTTCTGATGTAGAGGTGGAATAGTAGAGCCTGGAAAAGCATTTTCTCCAGCCTGGAGAGCACTGAACAGAGCCAAACAGGGCAGGAAAATGGGAAAGGGAGAGCTGAGGGGGGCAGGAGTGAGTGGGAGAGGGATTCCAGGAAAGGAGTTGGAATATTGGGGAGGAATGGAAAAAAACAAACTGTTCTTCCCAGCATCCCTGCACTGGAAAATGGGAATATTGGCTAGCACAGAGTGATTGGAGAGGTTGTATATGAGGAGCAGGAAATTCTGTTTTCTTTCATTATTGACTATGAGAGAAATGTGGGAGGAATTGTGTGGATCAAAATAAGAGGGGAGAGGAGATTTCGTGGCTGTTGTTCTTCAAGAGATGGCCAGAGTTGTGCTGTTCTGAGGAGAAAAATTGTCACTACAGAGAACATTTATTAAATATTTATCTGACAGTGTAAACACTGATGAAAACTGCTTTTAATTTCTCATTTATTTGTTAAAAATAATAACCAATAGAATTAAATCTGTTAGTGATAGCAATAACAAGAATTTAGGCTTGAAGCAGAGCTCGGCTCTTTGCAGGTTTCCCTTTGCCTACTTTATTCAAACACATCCCAGTTTGTTACTCTCCAGTACATTCAAATTCAGGAGAAAATAACACAAACCTGCTGAGTTCTGTCGGTTTTAGGCAGCAGCTCTTTTGGATTCCACCCAAATCCAAAACTCCTCAGTTCTGGACTGTTGGAACCCTGGGCACTTGGAATTTCAGGCTTTCTGTGCTGACAGGCACTGACCCCCAAGCAAACACTGCATTGGACCTGAGGCCGTGGAAAAGGCTCCCAAAATTGAGTGACAGCACTGGGATTGTGGGTGTGGAGTTTGAATAGAAGTGTGTGATAGCACAGGGTGGAAAACTTAGAGTTTAAGGGTTTAGAATACAGTAATATATATAGAAAGCAAGATGGAGGTTTAAGGGCAGAGGCTGAGTCCTTCTTTTTCACCTTCTTCTTCATGGGTCTGCGTGGGATTTGGTAATTGGGTAGAAAAGTCCACATTGCAGACCATGGGTGGTTGGTTATTGGGTTAAAAGTAAAAATAATTTAGGTGTCACTTCATAATTGGA
>JANPWX010000717.1:25282-80044 GCA_024734555.1 Trochalopteron elliotii | reverse complement strand
TTTAGGCAATTATTTCCCTTTCCTTTGAGCAGAAATACAATATCTGATGGTGGCAAATGTGCAAAGCACAGAAATTCCTGAGTCTCACTCCAGCCTCTTATTACACTGCCCCATTTTCTCATTTGTTGTATAATTATGGGCAATTAGGGCTGAGAGCACCGGGGTCAGTTCTGTTTCTTGAAGTGTGTTTGCCATCAGATCTCCATTTTAGCCCTGCTGTAGCTCCTTGAAATGCAAACGGCACAGAGGGGAAAATATGCAGAGTTTGATTCACTGAAAGCAAAGTTAGAACGTGCTTCCTTCAAGGGCCCAAATCCCAGAGCAGCCCCTCTGTGGGCATAAAACCTCCCAGGTGATGGGGAGGCTCACAGCAGAGCCAGCATAGAAATAATGACAAACTTCATTTGATAAAGTGCCAAAAGTGTTTTTTTTCTTCTCCATTTGACTTGGAATATATTTCTTTTTTGAGCCAGGGCAATTGTGCATTGTTCTAGCTAGTTTTGCCTGTGTGTTGCAAAGGCCCAGCTGCGGAGAACTATTAAAAAATTGCAACTCACCCTTGTTCCTTTCTCGTTGTGGTTCCTGGAATAAGGGTAGAATGCACCCAGCTGCATCCAGCGGGCACACAGCTCATACTCGGAGTCTTTGAAGAAGCCACAGATATCAGCTCCTGTCTGAAATTTTCAGAATAACCCAAATGGAAAACTGTATTATCATGCACAGCATCACGGTAATTAAATATAAGTTAATAACTCATTAGCTTACATAAGATATTCCAAAGAGACTGAACTCCATCATGCCTGAAAAGAGAAATAAATTTGAGTTACTGGCTGGTTTTTTTTACATTATGGTTACATAGACAGTGTTTATAACATTAATGAATCAAAAGAGAAAAAAAACCAGATACAAGACCCACAATTTCTGTAATGTGTCACGTTTTCCTGCTGCAGAAGGAGATGGGATGTAGGTGGACAGGAGCAAAGAAAAAAGATGAGTGGCAGCACACAGGGCATTGAGGGGTCTGATCCCAAGGGAATTAAAAGAGTTCCCAGCACCTGGTACTAAAGGAAGTAAGAAGAAAAAGTAAAAAAGGAACTGACCACAAATTCTGATTGCTGAACCAGTTTTTTTCAGCTAAAAGTCACAGGAGTAAAAAAAGCAAGGAGAGGAAGGAGAAGCAAAGCCAGGCTGGGTAATGCTTGGAAGAACCCAGTCTGTGGAAGGTGTCCCTCTCATGGCAGGGATGGAACTGGCTGTTCTTTAAGGTCCCTCCCAACCCAAACCATTCCATGATTGGGTGATCCCAGGAGTGCAGCCCCTTTTCCTGCCACGCACCGATGATAGATTTGTGGAGCTGGTCCCAGGCTGCCGTGTTGTCCCCCAGCCAGTGCCCGGCCCATTTCCCGCTGCTGGGGTAGGTGGAGCGGGTGATGATGATCCCGCGCTCCTTGGTGGCTTCATGCAGGGCCCTGCGTTGGAAACAGACACAAAAACGAGTTACAGCAGAAACTCTGCATGAGAATTTATTGCAGAAGAGTCTCTGTGATGCCTCGGGATGGCTGATGTAGAACAGAGATTGGGCAGAGCTAGAGAATAAAGTAGATATTTATTGAAAGGCCTTTAAGGATTCACCTTGGGCAGGACAGGAGCCTGGCCAGGGCTACACCTAGGGTGGACCCAAAATGGTCACAAAATGGACCCAAAAATGGTCACAAGGCCTCACACTTTTATAAGTTTTGGTTCATTTGCATTTTAGGGTTTAATTGTCCAATTACATTTTCGGACTATGAAGTCCCATTCTTCTTTCTCTTTCCAGACCACCCTTGTTTGTGCTTTTGGGCCTGAAAACTTGTAACCTTTGTCCTTGGTCTCCATCTGGAAAAGGATTTGTTTTGTCTCCCTACTCTGTAAAGAGAGCTAACACTGAATATGAGTCTCAAAAGTATACCCCTAGACAGCACAGAATCTGAAAAACATGAAAGCTAAAACTTAAGGCATCACTGAAAAGAAATATATGGGTTTATATTATCATAGTGAAGGGCTACATTGTGCACATCCAATCCGTTTGTGCTTTTTATGGCAATTCAGTATGATCCAGACACAATCCCAGCAGAGCTGGCCAACCTGCAGCTGCAAAGAGAACTGGCATACAAGGAGGGATGAAAAAGGAGTTTTCCAGCTCAGGCTAACTCCTCTGTGGGAAAATAGGAATGTAGCAAAACTTTTCTAAGCCCATTTTCTAAGGGCTCCACAATGTGTGTGAGGGCACATCATTCCTTTCTGAAAGTACCTGAAAACTTGAAACAACAATTGAAAATAATTTAGCAACAATCAAACCAAAAGACTCAGCAGAGTGAAAACAGAGGTAAGCAGGAATATTGGACCTCTCAGGATAAGTTTAGTTGACTAAAAAGTCCTGAAATTAAAAAAAAAAAAGATGACTCAGGGATTCGTAGTCCTTCCAAAAGACCAAGGTGACAGGATATCAACATGAATATTAGTCAGAAAATCACTCTGATTAAATCCCACTACTCTCCAATGTGAGCACCACCATAATTGCCTAAACTGCTGCTTCAATAAGGCACTATCTGCTTATTTTTCTATAGGATTTGCAGCTTTAGTGACACCATAATTACAGCAAAGACACACGAGCCACTTAAATTACCACTGCAATTAAACCAGACTAATGTGCCACAATTATTTCCTTCAAGACAAACAGGAACTTTTCCTGTATCCTTTACTCCTTTGTAACATTTTGTCCAGTGTTTTAATTCTCTGCTTGTTTTCCCTGTGTCAATGATGCTTGGGAAGTGGCAGCTAAAATTTCAAAAGTGAAGGCAGTGAATGTCATGTGTCAAACTGCTCAGGGATGAACAGGACCTGAGTGTTCTGTGCCTGGAGGCTCAGACCTGCAGCTCCGTAGCTCTGGAGCTTTTCTATCCATGAAAAACAATTATTCAGGTCACAAAGGCTGAATTTACCTCCAAACAGTTCCTGTATTCACTAATAAGGGCTCTGGCTATGCAAAAACCTCATTACAAAAGAGCAGCATCAAGGCAATATCCCAAAGTTTCTGTGTCTAATGGATGGAGAACTGAAATGACACCAGGTTACATAAAATACTGATGTTCACTTTTCAGTTACAGTCTTTTGTGAGTTTTGTGTGCAAATAATCTTTCTGTTTGGATGGTTTAGTATCAAAATAAATTATTGCGTTTCTTCAGTTTCACAAGTACCCCTTCAGTTACTGCCAAAAAAATATATTTGGGACTGAAATATATGTAGATCTATATTTTGTAGATAACATTTGCTATAAATTTCCAGTGTGAGAATATCTGTGCGAGCTGTGAGATTTATTGCAGTGATTTCTGTTGCAGTGCCTGGCAAAAGAGAGGAGAATATTTCAGTTCATACTTAAAACACAGAAACGATGGCCATATTCCTTTCCCTATCAAATTCTTGTCTACCCCACTGGGTTTGCACAGTGAGGTTTTGGCAAGGGGTGGCTCCAGGGAGAAACTTCTGCAGCTTCCTCCTTTCTGATAGAGAGACCTGCCCCTTGGTAAGCCTACCAGGAGCACTGAGTGATTTTGGGATTACAGGAATAAGAAAGGGAAAACGGAGCTCCCAATAGCAACTGGAGCTGGAGAGAGGGGTGAGGATATGTGGGAGACCTCCGAGTCTGTGTAAAATGGTCAGGAGACGCTGCAGCCCCTGGAGCTGGTGTTTCCCTGCAGCAGAGGGACAGAAATCCACCTGCAGCCCCTGGAGCTGGTGTTTCCCTGCAGCAGAGGGACAGAAATCCACCTGCAGCCCCTGGAGGAGCCCACACCTGAGCAGGGGGGGGTGCCCAAAGGAAACTGTGATCCCTTGGGATGCCTGGGATCCCTCTGTGATCCCTTGGGATGCCTGTGCTGGAGCTGGATCCTAGCACTGACTGTAGCCCCTGCTCCACATCCTCTCTGCCTCTGTTGGAGAGGAGGTAGAAATCAGGGAATTAATTAGATAAAAAAGGGAAGACTTGAGGGAATTAAGATTTGGTTTTAATTGTCATTATCCTCTCTGATTTGATTGTAAGCTGAACTGATTTCCACAACTGAGCTGTTTTGCCCATGACAGTCATTGGTGAGTGGTCTCTCCCTTTCCTTATCTCAGTCCATGAATCTTTCTTTATACTTTCTCTCCTCTTCCCAGCTGAGGAGGGGAGGGTTGGAGGGGCTTTGATGGGCACCTGGAGCTCAGCCAGGGCTCAGCCCACCAGATTTTGTGATGCCCAAATCCCATCAGACTGGGCTGACAGCACAGGGATCAGACATTCCCTCCTGTCCTGTCAGCAATTCCACCCCTGCCTTGACTGGCAGGGTTGCACCGGCACGCTGCCAACGGAGCATCCTCCCCCAAATCCAAACAGCCCTGATATTTTCTCCCTTTATGGTAATATCAAAGTTACCAAGGGCTTTAAGGTTAAGATGTGTACAGAAAATCTGTGCCTTGCTCGCTGGCTGAATTGGAAATGAAAGAGCCCAGCTCTGTTATCGTCAGATCAGGCGTTATCTAAAGCAGGCTGGGGACAATTCAGAGGGACAGATAATGGCCTTGGAACTGGGAAAAGAAATGCTTCAAAGCAAAGCTTTGCGCTCACATTTTGCATTTAAAAAGTCACCATTCCCCCTTTTCACTTCATTTTAAACAGGGAACATAATCGAGCCCTTCTGAAATTCATACGATTGAGAACCTGTCTTAATTTTCCCTCTCTGGGTGTGGAGTGTGAGGGAAACCAGAGCAAACTAGACAACACCCAGAAAGAACGAGTAGGTGATGTTTTAATTACAGTAGTTTGATGTGCAGAAGGGATTTATTGCAGTGGAGCCATGGAAGCACAGCCTCAGGTCAACCCTGCACAGACCCTCCCTCATCTTCTCCTACAGCTCTGCTCCCACCACCCTTCCTGCAGCACAGGGGAGATCCCTGGCTGGAATAACTCGAGCCCTTGGACCATCCAGCTCCTCTCTCAGGGCTGGAATAACTCCAGCCCTTGGAGCATCCAACTCCTCTCGGGGCTGGATTGAAAAATCAGATGGTCAGAGCAGAAAGATGCCTCAGGCATCTTAAATTAACCAATGGCAGTTTTGGCAGTAGGAATGCAGACACGGAGAGCCCATTTGGGGCGTGTTTTGGAGGCAGAGTGGAGTATGCAAATAAGCACTTACGGCAGGGTGGCTCTGGTCTGGGACCATCCATAAAGGCTGTGCACATCGTAGTGCCTGGCCGGGGTCCCGTCTGGCAGGTAGTGCTGACCTTCCATGCATGGAGTTTTGTAGATTAATCCTGTCGACCTATATCCCAACTCTTGTGGAAAGGGGAGAAATATATTTATTATTAACAATAGGTATTAGTCACTTGAGGTGCTTTTTTCTTAATTTTCATAATCCGTTAGGCATTCAGTCTCTTTATGCTGTCGCTTATTTATTTATAATTATAAACATAGCATTTCCAAAATGGAATGTTTCCAATATTCCTATGCAGGTATCTGGGTCTGGGAATGTTTTGATAGTTCAGTTACAGATGCTCTTACTGCAGAGGCTCAAAGAATAAACAGAGTATATCAGAAAATATCTCAAATCTTTTTAAACACCGTCACACTAACCACACAAACAGAAAAAGGGGTATGGTGGGGGTATGATCTGTGTCTGAATATTAATTTCCTGGAAATTCCTGAGAAACCCCTCATGAAACCTGAATACAACAGTAAGCAGTGACAGTATGCTAATAAACCATTAATAAATAATTCCTAATTAGTACTACTTTACAGCAGTACTTCAGGAAAGCCGAGCTAAGAAAGCAAAGCATTTCAAGCATTTGACTGCTCACATAAATGGTAATGAGAGGAGACACATGGATATTTTCTAAATATTTAATTAATTGCATTATTCATCTGAGAAAACTGCAAAACAGAGAGCTCAGTTCTCTGCCATGCCTCAAGCAAAGCACTTAGACACAAAATAGGGATCCATATGCAGCAAGGAGCTGGAAAGAACTTTATTTTTGCAAAGTGCTGCACAACTCCTGCTGAAATATCTGGGCTTGCAGTGTGCCCATAATCTCAGGAATAGAGGGCCATGTTCAGTGAGGAGCTGTGGGTTTATAAACCCATCTTTATTTCATCTTTTATGCCCCATATACCAGATAAGAATTTATGCAGGAACGAGAAAAACCTAAAAGTGTTTTAAGGAGGGATCAGACTTACGAGGCATGTAGGGGGGATAATTTAGGAGTTGGTTCCTACAGCCACCCATGGCGCCATTCATAAAAGCTGCTGGTTCATTCATGTCCTGAAAGCACAGAGCAGAACCCCTTAGTTTGCTACAGAACACCATAAATTCTGAATTACACACCAGCAGCATTGCAGGGCTCCTCAGGAGCCCCCTGCAGCTGCAGGCTCAGTTGGACATCCCATGTTCCATAAAGGGGCTGACAAAAAGGCAGGAAAAGGACTTTCCATGAGGGCATGGAGTGACAGAAAAAGGGGGATGGCTTGACCTGAAGGAGGGCAAGATTTGATTGGATACTGGGAAGGAATTGCTCCCTGTGAGGGTGGGGAGGTCATGGAATAGAATTCCCAGAGAAGCTGTGGCTGCCCCTGGATTCCTGGAAGTGTCCAAGGCCAGGCTGGACAGGGACTGGAGCACCCTGGAACAGTGAAAGGTGTCCCTGCCCATGGCAGGGGGCGGGAATAGAAGATTCCAGACTATTCTATGACTCAGGAGTTCTTTGTTTCAAGGGAACAGCCTCCAAGATCGTCAAGACCAACGTTTTCTTAATGGGAATTTAACACAGGGTACTTCTGCCAGAGCAGTGCAGATACTGGGAATTAGGAATTGAGGCCCTCTCCACCGGTGTCAGGCAGAGCAAAACAATCCAGAAATCAGATGCATTTCCACACTTACAGTCCACAGGCCATCAAACTTGATGCTTTTTGAGGGGTCGGTGGGATTGTCATGGACCTCCACGATTTCCCTCTTCCACCACTCCATTGTGGAATTGCGGAAGAAATCTGGGAAAGCACAATGTGATACATAGTTCTGCAAAAAGAGAAGGAAAACAAGGCAGATAAGGGGACTGAAGGTATTCCATACATAAATTCTGGAATTAAAAAAAATAAAATAAAAGAAGAAAAAACCCCTAATTGCTTGTTCACTAAATTTTTTTGGCCCGTAGGAAGGCTTAACTAATTTCTGCAACTTACTCCTGCCATCAGATTTATCACTGAGTTTGCTGCTATTTTAAGTGATTAATATCTATATTTGAGTCCATAAACAAACCATGTCAGTACTTACCTCTACTTGATCCTCATGAGGCAGTGACTCGTTGATTTGGACGCCGGGAAGGAACGACCAGACCTAACAGGACAAAGAATATTTAAAATAATCAAGCCACACTAAATACAAACTTGACCATCAACAACACACAGGTTTAAATATCCTTCCCTGGACAGTACCTTGGAATATAAAATTTCATTGCTATCAGGCCATTGTACGAAGACATTTTCTTCCACACCTCTGTCGAAGGCAGGATAACCGGTTTCATTCCCAGAAATGCCTGGATCCTACAATTAGAAGCACTTTTACCCTTATGCTCAAAACTCACGTTGAATATATCCTCCATTTTGTGATGCTGCATTGGAATTTAAAAGCAATATTACAAACTGACCAGGATAATGATAAATCTCATTCCTTCTGCTTTGATTTTGTTGACCAGATCTGGTAACCCAGAAAAACGTGGAGAAAGGGTAAAGTCCAGGTTCCTGTTCATGTAGTCAATATCTGTATATTGGACATCCTGCAGTTCCAAAAAAAAAAAAAAAAGAAACAATCGATTTTGAATTATTTTCTCTCCTTTTTCGCCAAATATTGAAAATCGGACAAAATAAGTAAAATATGGAATTTTTGATGCGTAAAATTGAAGCAGTGGTAACTTCGGGCTGAAGTTGTTAAATTAGTATTACACAATCTATGAGCAGGTCCAAAGCAAAATAAGCCTTTCACTGCTGCATCTAAACTGAGGGGAAAAATTGATACAAAATAGAGAAAAATATGGATTTGTCCATACCTATGTACACAGAAACTGCACCTGTATTTCCAGAGCTATAAGGAAACAAAGGAAATAGCTGTCCTCTATTGAAAAATTGATATTATTATATTTAAAATGATGCCACATTCGATTTATGGGATAATTTTGTTAGACCTAGGAGCTATTCCTACTATCCCAACAACAGCCTGGGCCAAATCACAGCTGGCTTGACACAGAGCATTATGGCAGTGAAATTCTGCTGCTTCATTTTTTTCCCCTGCTGGTTTTCCTTCATCACTGCTCCTTCCTGTCATTCTTCGGTGTGCATAATGAAGAAAATCAAGCAGCTTTTAACACAGCCCAGAGCCTAAAACATGCTCTTCTCTACCATGGTGGGGTTTTTGTGGTTGGTCACTGCTTTAGTTTTTAAGTGGATTTAGTCAATGCCACGAAGGTCAAGGGCTCAAATGTTATTTTCTCCCAACGTACGTAGGGAATCTGAGCTGCCTTCATCTCCTCCACGAGCTGGGCCACCTCCGAGTCGTTGGCGTATCCGTAGCGGCACAGCTGGAATCCCAAGGACCAGTAGGCCGGCATGACTGGGCGCCCAACCAGCTGGAAAACAGGGAAGGATGCTCGTGGTGAGGAGGGGGAAGAGAAGACAAACCAACCCACCAAAGCCCAGCGTTTAGTCAAGCTCCTACTTCGGTGTATTCCTGAACCACGAGCTCGGGGGTCGGGCCCAAAACCATGTAGAAGTCGAGGATTCCTCCGATGGTGCGGTAGGTCAGGGCAGGGGTGGGCTGGAATGTCACGTCTGGAATGGGAGGGAAGGAAGTGAGAAAAGGGGTGCCTGGGTTTGCCACCAGGGCAAAACACTGGCTGTAAAAATGGAGCACATGGAGGAGGATGTAGAGAAACAATTTACGAAGGTCTAGAGGGATCAGACAAGGCGGAATGGCTTCAAACTGACAGAGAAGGGGCTTAGAGGGGATATGGGGAAGAAATTGTTCCTTGTGAGGGGGGTAAGGACCTAAGGTTGCCCAGAGAAGTTGTGGCTGCCTCTGGATCCCTGGAAGTGTCCAAGGCCAAGTTGGAGCAGCCTGAGATAGTGGAAAATGTCCTTGCAGGGGGATGGAACAGGATGAGCTTTAAGGTCCCTTCCAACCCAGACCATTTCATGATTTTCTGAAATAAAGTGAAGGTTTTCTTACCCATCGCATTGCTGTTAAGCAAGAGAACTCCGTGGGCATTGCCATCTTCTTCAAGAGCCATATAATATGGCTGAAAACCATAGGAATTCAGCTTGTACTGCAAATAAAATGAAATACATTTTACTGGGGAAATATTGCAAACATTTGCTTTTCAACATTTAGTATTAAATTTAATATAAAATGAGACAAGTGCCAAACATAGTAAAATAAATTTTAAATTTATACACCTAAACCCCACCTAACCACAAAACAGACCTGCAGAAGGTCACTTGGAACTTCACAATTTGTCAGGCCTGTCCAGACTGTTTGGACAGGAAGGAAAGCAAAGGTATTGCTGCACTTAAATTTCACTAATGAGAAGGTGCTTCCTCAGGACAAAACTTTCCCTTCTTTGCAAACAGAATCAGGTGTCTACGTGCTCAGGAGGTGCTGGTGACATTATATTTAATTTTCTCAAAATGTGTTCCAGCCTGAACTGGAAATTAGAGCTATGATTAGCTGCTGCTATTTTGTTGGCCATTCCCTGATAATTGAAAATTTGCTATCTTGTAGGAAATAAGACAAATAAACAGAGATAAGATTTCTGCTTTACCTATGTAAGTACTAAATTAATCCCCAAACAACAGGAATTGTTCTGACTCATGTTTAATTTTCGAAACAATGAGATGAGAGGAATAAAAAAAGGAGGAACATGCTGTTACTCCTGAGCCATCTGTCACCTCCCAACATCTGACTGAGGGCCTGAGCTCCTCACATTGTTCTTGCAGGTCACAAATAATGGGTTTACAGAAGACCTTTGCCATGGAGACACCATCTAAATTGTAAACTGTGATAAATATCATCAGAGCCAGTGCCCAGTACCAGCAGACATCCGTTGAATTTTAAAGTCGTGCTGAACATTTCTGCACTCATCAGTTCAAAAAAAAATCACATTTTCTCCTTCTTTGCCTACTTACAGTTGGAGGCTGGTCCCTGGTGAACATTCCCCAGGTGTGCCAGCTCATGTTGTGTCGGAATGTGGGGTGCTCAGTTTCCCCAAACCCATAGATGTACTGGGATGGAAGGCGGGTGGAAATCTGGATGAACATGTCACTGAAGGTGAACGTGGGCAGGGCTGAATTCCAGCTGAAGTGGGAAGAGGAAAGGGAAAATAAGAATAAAGCATCCTCAGGGCTACATTTCTGGCAGACACTTCCTTTTGGGCCACTCTTTTTCTCTGGAAATCTCAATCTCCAGTAAAAGTGAACTAAAACTGGTGTGGTTATCAAGGAAACTTAAGGCACATGAAATGAGGGTGCCTAAGAATTGCTGAAGAGTTTAGGGACACAAAGTCCTCTGTGTCTCTCAGAGAGAAATCCTACACAGGCATCATGTACTGCAAGATGTATTTTGGCAATTTAGTGAGAAAATGCATTTCAGGACACTGCAATCCTATTTTCCTCCAAGACTGAGCACTGGAGCCACATGGAATATAGTAAATAAAATGCTTTTTACAGTTCACTGAACTTTCTGTGCAGATTACACTGAAATTGCATTGACAGGTCACATTTATTGTAAATCAGCATCTTTCCAGTTAGAAATCAAACTGCAGCCTGGTGGGCTCTGCCAGAGAACTTCATTGTTCCAGGAGCTTCAATTGGAGGTTGAATTATTATTCTGGTTGGCAAAAGGGAACTCAACTCACAATTAAGTTTTGAGTACTTTAAAAAATTAAATAAAATTGGTTTTCTGAACAAAAAACAACACACTCAACTGTTCTCTGTTTTCTAACTCTGACTTAGTCAAGGAGAAATGAAGCTCCTGCCAGACTCATCTGTTGTGTTACCAAAACCCATCTCAAGTTAGTTGGGACACTACTTCATTCTATTTGTTTTCCCCTAACCGTTCCCCAAACTGACCCAAATGGCCAACCCTTAATGAGCAGTGCTGTGCAATATTTTCCTAAGGAAAATTTTTTAGGAACTGTAGAAACTCATTTTGCCTCCCAGACGCTTGGGAAGCGCACAAGGCACAGAGCTGCCGAGTGTTCTTCACTCTGACACGTGCACAGAGAGGAGGTTTGGAGTGAAAAAAGCTACCAAAAAACGTGTGAAATAAAGTAACAAAAGGTGGCAGTGGCTCACATGACTGTGCCCGTGCTCTTGCGGCGGACTTGGATCCCAAAGGGTTGGACCTGGAGCGAGACCTCGTAGAGCCGGTCCTGGCTCGAGCTGGTGGGGGAGCTGGGGAGGTTCAGGGGCACTGGCACCTCGTACCGTGGGTTCTGATAATCATAGATCTGTGAAACAGAAATTAATGTATTTAAACAAGTCAGTTGTTGGAAATCTGAATCTGATATAAATTTTAAAATGCTTGCGGTGGTGAGTATTTTCTTCCAAATACATTTTCTTGAATCCTTTCACAGGATTTTGTTGGGGGGAAAAGAATCCCAACCAATCAACCTTAGATTTATTTTGGATCAAGAATGGCATGTCTAATTATCTACATGAATTTAAACTATATGCTTATATTTAAAATATAGGTGTGTATACTTTGCAAGTGTGATAAATAATTTTCTAGTTAATCTTTTACTCAACTTTTAGGATTCTTTTTCAGGTTTTCTGTCTTTTGAAAGCTGATAGAAATTAGTTTTTGATGTCTGACCACTTAGCTCAGTATTATTAGAAGCATGGCAATAATTACAGTTAAACAACAGTGCATGGAAAATTTTAGAATAGAAGTGCAATGATGGATGTAAAAAACTGTAGAGTCACAAGAGCACTTACAGATAAATTTACCTGCATATTAACAAAATACTTTCAGTTTCAAATTCCTGGTTGACATTACACACGTACACTGGCATTATACTTTTGATTCATGTAATTTCTGTGTAAAATTGAGTGCTAGGATTCTAGGGGAAGAAAAAGATGCAAACTAAGAGCAATAATAATTGTTTAGAAGGAGAAACATATTTACACAAGGCTGCCTCTGTCTGTGAAACATAAATTTGGCTATAAAAAGCCCTTTGAATGCCCACAAATAAAACATCTGAGGAATTCTGGGATGGGGTTACCTTAAACTGCAGCATGTTGTTGAGATGATATTTCACCTCCAGGCGCAGGGTGCTGATTGGAGCAGTGGCAGCCTCGTCAGCTCTGACCATGGAGCTGTCCAGCCTGAGGTCAGCAACGAGTCCAGTGGAGGAATAACTGACACTCTCTACGGAGTAAGGATTGCCAGAGCTGTAGTAGCAGGAAGGAACATCTGGATTGTCTGCCTCCTGGTGCAAGCAGAAAGGAGTGTCAGGTTAGTGAGTCAGATGGATTTTTTTGTTAGGTATCCACATGGAATCCTGTTTTTATCAGATTTGTGTCAAATGGAGGATTTGGAGGGAAAAAATAATGGAATCCTGAATAAAGAAATAATACAGAATAATCTTTACACCCACTCAGGTGTAATAACGGCATCCAGTGGAGGCTGTACCAATAGCTCAGCCAGGAAACTGAATCCTCATGCAATGGAGATGGATTTAATTTCACCATATCTGTGATCTTCAGATCAGTCCCTCAACATGGTTTAATCTTGGCTTGTGGAAACTCCTAAAGCTTTGTCCCTTTTAATCCCATTGCTCTCCAGCCACCTTCAAGGAGATGCGCCCCAAACCCATTTCATACTCAGGCAACATCAGAGCAGATCTTTCCACTGGCTTTATTCACACGAATTATCCTTAATATATCCAGTGAAAATAACAACCTACTCATCTGAGATCTCCTGACATTTCCAAATGTACAAAATTACAAAAAAATTCTTTTAGCAGAGCAGCAAAACCAGAGCAGTTAATCAACTGCTTCAGCTGGTGCTGGTGCAGGAGCAGCCAACACAGAATTTTGGACTTCATTCCTATAGGAAAGGCCCAAAACGGGCATTTTAGATTTAGAAGAACAGGGAATAATTTAGTTGGAGGCACCCTGTGAAGTTCAACCCTGGCAGGCCATATTGCTCCCACATGTTTATTAATAATTAATAATATTAATACATAAAACGACATGTTAAAGAACTTCATGTCGGAGATTAAGGTGTGGAAACAGCTCCTTGATGTAGATATAAACAAGATTACAAATGAATCAAGATTTTTATGGGATTCAAGGATTTCCTCTCAAACTGAGATCCAGAGGAGATAATTTGACTTTAAATGTCTCTGAGTGACTGCAAAGGTGACACAAAGGGGCTGAGCCTTCCAGGCCACAGTGCTCCTGAGACAGAAGGGGCAGCTGAAGATGTTCTACTTTTTCATAACTCTAATATCCTTTCTGTTCATCTTTCAAAAAATCCCTCATTTTTCCTCAACTCCTGATATAATTTGGTAGAATTTAAATGGTTGTCAGCCGCTGAGGTAAATAAAATCCATCAGTACAGGCCAGTTGAGGCCTGTGCAGCCATTTAATTTAAACCTGACAAATCCTCCAGTCCACTTTTATTCTGTAACAACCACAAAGGAAAACCTTTTATTCTGGATTTTTTTTTTGTCGAATTAGTTTAAAGAAATAATGACTTACTTCCCAGGTACAGCCAAGTTGTTCACATTGTTCTTTTGTTGCGTTAGAGCTGGGGTAACAATCAAATCTTTCATTGACATTCACTCTCAGAGTCCATGTGACTGTGTAAGACTTCCCCAGTTCAAGCTGAAGTCCTTTTATAACAGCAACCTTATAAATATGAAACAATAAAGAGTTATTAAATGTCACATCCCATCCAGCTTTCCTTCAGTCAGAAGAGGTGCTGGTCCTTAAGAATAATACACTCAAAAACTGAAAAAATCACAAAATACCATCTTGTAAGATTTGATACAGTCTCACTTTTACAAACACTCACAACTGATATTTTTAGAGATAAAATCTGAAGAATTAAGATTCTAAAAATATGGAGTTAATCCCACAGTTTCCTTGGAAGCAAACAGGAATAAATACATGAAATAAGCTGTCTGCTGCACTGCGAGCATAACTTAGATGCACTTTTATGCAGCAGAGTTGAATGCAATTGTACTTTTATTCTGTAATAAAATTCACATTATATTTCACTGAAACAACATTGGCACTGGGTACTGTCCTTTGCAATACATAAAATAAAGTTGATGCAATTTTAAATATGTTTACTTTCCATTTTCCTGTTATTGCTTTACCTTTCTCCCAGCATCATAGGTGAGATTGGAGACATAATCTTGTGCAACATTGTTCTGAGTCACAGAAACTGATGCTATTTCCTGGGACAATCCCAATATCTTGATTTCCTCAAATTTCAGGTTGTTTGGATCAGCATAATTGCTGTGTGTAGCAGTCATTTGTAGAACATTCTGAAAAATAATACAGTTGTCATATTCTTATTTTAAAAATCTGCCAAAAATCCTCCTGATTTAACAACTTCTTTTTCTATGAAAACTTTCACATTGTAGCATAAATAAACCAATATCTTTTCCCACACATATTAATTATTGCTCTGCTCATGGTTAGCACAACAAAGCTTTTCTACCATGTATAAAATAATGTTTGGAGTTGCATTTCAGCTTTTTTTTCCTTGTTTGGGAAATAAAGAAAGTCTGGGGTGGGTCTGTGACAGGGCTGATAAACTCCACCTGTCTGGGATCTCTCCAACAACCAAAAGTTCTCGCTTCTCTGGATATAAAAACACCATTTCCTATTCCATGTCATTAATTATTTTTAGATCAAAAGTCCAAGCAGAGAAACTGCACCGTGGCTGTCACACGTGTGTGGGACTTCCTTATTGCCCTCCATGGGAACATTGTGGTTAATTGTTAATTCAAATGTCATCACAGTCAAGTCATGACTTGGCTGCTGGGGTTTCCAATGCCAACAGCAACCAGCAATCAATCTACAAATGATTCCATGATTAGTTTTGATTTTAAAAAATCACTAATTCATGTGTTTCACTGGTGTTCCTCTGCATTCTCTTACTTGGTTTATGCTCCTGCATCATGGCAAAGGAATGAATACCTTCACTCAGTATTAATATTACTATTATCATCATTATTATTATTGTAGAAATAATATGTTATCATGCTATTTACAGTCCTTGTTATGTAATAGTTACTGTCAATATTGAACGGAAACACTATCAGGACTCCACCCTGATGTCAATTAATGCTGCAAAAGCACTTTCAGCTTAAAATAGTACAAGCAAACTTAACCCTGATGTAGTTTCTGAGGGCTCAGGCAAAGGTGTGGGTCTCCCTTACTCTTTGGAGACATTCAGCTGTATTTTCACAGTATAAAAAAACATCTTTTTTATGGTGCCACTATTTTGAGAATCACAAAATCACAAAACAAAAAACAAATCACAAAATCCATGCTTCTCCTTTTTGACTCTGATTTAAATGCCTCTTATGCTTTACAGTTCTCTTGTTCAGTAAATATTGCTGCTGAGTTTATTATGTGGAAGGAAATAGGAGTTATTTATATATTTGCATTAACTAGGAGAAAAACACCTGACAGATTTCATCCCAGTTAAATGAGAGTATTTTGAACATGATTCCTCTTGGCTTTGGCAAATGTTTTGTTTTCCAGCAAATTTTACAGGAGAATGAAGAGAGAAAAGAATGCACCTGAAAGATACTGGATAAAAATCAGAAATGAAAAGAAGATAATTTAAAATCAAATACTTACGTTGGAGACTTTAAACTCATAGTAAATGTAGGTGTTACCCTCAATTGTACCTAAAAGGTAAAGAAAGAAGTTACACTTAAAGTGCAGAAAAGAATAAAATTAAAGTAGGGCTGTGCCACTGCTAGAGACCAATAAACTGTTTATTACCAGGACTGCATTCAAATATTTACTAATGTTTCTCTGAGGAACTGAAATGTCCCTTTTTCTTTATCCTTTGGCCAGTCTCCCCAGAGATCAATTTTTTTCCACAAAAAAATTCATTGAAATCAGCTCTTCTAAAACATAGTGATTTTTTTATTCTACTGTTATTTCTTCTCAGTTTGTCTTAGATATAAAAGTTTTGATCAAAGCTAATCCTTCAACATAACCTAAATTAAAAAAAATAATGGTGATGATGATAATAATAAGGATAAATGCCATGGAACCGTAAGAGAGGAAATTACACCTGACCAGGAAAAAGAAATACAAAGTGTGGTCAATCTGGATTTTTTTTTCTTTCTCACATACGAAAAAAACAAATCCTGTCACCACAGGCAAATTGCAAATGGTTCCCCTGTAAAACTGCAACCTGTAAGTTTTGGGCAGGCCATAAAACAATGAAATGTTTTATTGCTTTGTTTGGCAGCAGTAGTGAGGGCAGTAATGTCTTTGTTATTTTACGCCAGAGGAGCACATGGAGCTCTCACCCTCCATGCACAGCAGCCACTCAAGACCTGCTGGATTTATGGCAGCAATAATCAGCTGAATCACTACTCTATTTCTTAAAAGCATCCCCAAACTTTCACTAAATTCCAAAAAGCAGAGGCCTGGGAGTTTTCCTGGATGAAATGATTGGTACAACCCACAAGAACAAGGAGTTGTACAGGTGGAATGTATAAAGTTTTCCAATATTGATGCTCAGATACCTCCCTGGATAGGCACTGGTTTGCCTAAATCCCATGGGAAAACCCTGTCACCTCCTGTCAATCTAAAGATTTCTCCTGAAAACCAGAGGTTTGACCTTAAACTAGAGCTTTGTGTCTTTTTTCTTTACTTGTGTTGAATTAAGTTGGGACTTCAATCTTGCACTTATAACAGCCACAGTTTTCTACTTAAAAGTGACGAAAACCATTTGATTTATGAGCAAGTAGCAACAGTGTGTTACAAAGTCTTCTTTTCAGCTGGAACATTGAAATTTGAGCATGTGAAACCTTTGTTAACCATATTTATTTCACTGCTGATGGCTTCTCACCTGTAGACTCTCCATCATCCCAGAACAAATCCCCAGAAGCTTCATTGTTGGTATCCAGAGCAATTATGAGTCCCATTGGATTCCTGCGGCTGTGGAAAGAGATTTATGTGTATAACAAACATCTAACCACTCTTGGATGCATCCTCCATGTTCATGTAAGAGTGAAACACCCAACAGGGTCACAATCCTTGGAGAATTGCCTTAATTAAGTTTAATCCTCGGTTTCCTTTCATTTTCATGCAAATGGATTGAAACACCCAGTGAGTTTATGAATTTCTATGCAAATTATTCATCACTAAAGGTGTGGAAGTGAGGTTTGGCTCGCAGCTATTCCCACATTTCAAGGTGAAAATCCTAAATACAATGGGCTGCTGTTATTTGTATCCTAGAAATCCTCAGTCCTGTTACGGAGGGGAAAAAAAATAAATTATAAAAGCGTTCCATTTGGGATCCTACCTTGCTGCTGTGGTGTTGCTTGGATTCTGAGTAGGGTAAATATATCCTCCTCTCAGGTGCACCCCCATTTTCTCTGCTGGGGTATATAAATTGTGCCATGTGTTCTTAATATTGACTGGTTCACCCTTATGGACAGAGATGGAAAAGAGAACAGGAATTTTGTATTACCCACTGCAGGGAGTGTTTTCTCAAGTCCTGAGTTTCATCAGATTGTTCCTTATAAAAAAAGCTTAAGTTATGTAAACATCTATGGGTTAATGGACACATAAAATAGAATAATTGAATATCATTATGATTTAATGTCATAATCTGAGCCTTTCCTTGAGGCACCAATTCTTGTGCTTATCCCACCACCTTTCACCTTTGTCTCCCAAAGCCTTTTCTTCATGTCTCTGTCCCCAAAGCAAGGCTGACAATCCTATTTCATCCCATTCCCATTTAGAAAATGATGTAATATCCCATAATATCCTCTGTATTTCCTTACCGTGTCATACTCGTACCACTCTGCATCAGGGAAGTACACACTAGTGGACTCTACACCCTAAAAGTGAACAAAGAAACAACTTTCATATTTCAACTTAATCAGATAAAATCGATTTTCCAATAAAGCTGAAGCCCACTGTCAGAAAATCATTGATATTTCTATGCTTTGCTGTTTCCTGGTGTTTAGGGTGGTGTCCAGACAGGGGGAAGGGGCAATCCAAGAACGATTTCTGCAAATCTGCTGGGGTGGAACTGAATAGCTGCTCTGCAAAGTGGCAGCTCATTGAAAGCCACAATGCTTCAAACCCAGTGAACCAGATCCTGTCCACGAGTATCTCTCCATCTTCTTTATTTCCACGTATTTTGGGGCTGGCATCTCTCAGATTCTCTCTTTGCCTTTCTGTTCTTAAAAAATATTTTACTTTTCTCTGTGGCAAATGTGTTGCTGTCAGGGGAAATCATTATTTACAGGATTCTGCCACAGAATAAGCCCCGATCTTTTTGTTTGCTTGTTGTACCACAGAGAAGCTGAAATGCAAGGAAAGCTGACTCCAAAGGAAATTCAGAGATGATGTGAAGATGAGGTAAAGCAGAATATTAGACCAGACAGCCTTGACTCCATAGAAGACTGGAAAACAGGAGTAGGATTTAACTGAAAGATTTTCTGATTCAGCAGGGGTAAAAACGTGCCGTGGGCTCTTTCACTGGAAGCAATAAATGAAGGAGAGGGAACTGGTGACTCAGCATGGCCCAGGGTTACCAGACAGATCCCAAACCAGCCAAACCTACCGGCTCAAGGACAGGGGAAATCAGCAGCCCAGGGCCCCACAGGAACTGCCTGTCGATGCTCCATGTTGTTTCATCAGCGTAGAACCTAAATAAATGTGAAGGATAGAGCAGGAACTGGGTTTATTTTGTGATTTATATCACCAGCATCCCCAAGGTTTCAGGGTACTGACTGTCCACAATTATGACTAAAGGATGCCATAAAAAAATCACCTCCTGATTACACCAAAATGGGGTTTCACAGATTGGGAAATCTACAGACATCCCAATTGGCATTTTCACAGGATAGGTGTTTAGAGAGCCCCCTAACCATACGAAATGTGTCAGACTTTTGTTATTGGCTATAAAACTCCCAAACTCACTCGTGCAGCAGTGGCCTGACCACCGTGCTCCCCTGGGTGTGAGCTTTGTAGAGCAGTGTGTACAGGTAGGGCAGCAGAGTGTAACGAATGGTCAGGTAATGCTTGGAGCTGTTCACCAGAGAGGAGTCTTGTCCAAACACTGCTGGGTCTTGATGCTGGAAACAAACATCCACACTGTTATTATCTCCAGGTTTCTCAAAAACTCTTTGGCAAACATGTGGAAAGCTGTTTCAGAGAGGCTGGGGCTCTGTGGGGCAGCTCTGCACTGGGTTTCCCTTTCTGCTGCTGTGACCTGCTGTCCTGTCCCTCTGGGCTGTTTGCACTGCCCATCCCTCCTTGTCCATCAGGGTTATTTCCAGGATCCATCCTGGCAGTCAGGTTCATGCCAAGGAGCTCCCAGGGGTCACACAGACCTCGGTGTTCCTCAGTGGTAGAAGCACCCAATATTCATCAAACTGCTGCCAAATGACTGTATTCTCAATTAACCCTCATGAAACACAACCTCTCCCATCTATAATTTTATAAAGACAACTTAAGGTTCTGTTTTCAAACTGGTCAGTGGTAGTGAGGATTAGAAGTGATATTAAAGGAAATGTGGTTGTGTGACACCAAGCAGTTTGGAACAGAAAGCACAACTTACAGCGAAACCTTCACAGTTGTGGTTCCTGGAAAATGGGTAAAATGCTCCCACTTGCATCCATCGTCTACAAAGTTCTTCTGTGGTGTTGTCACTGAAACCACAAATATCTGCTCCAACCTTTAAAAAAAAATAAAAATAATAAAAAAATCAGAATGTGTTGGATGTACAGTGTTCTGCACCTTGAAAGGTACAACACATTTGTAACTTTACTCTCCCAAATCCAGCTATGCTGTCCAAAAAATTAAACTGACCCACACTAACATTGCCCATTATTCTGCTTCTTCCAAATTTTACCTTCCTGTTTTGTGATCATATGCACAGAATGGGAAAAAAAGCTTCAAAGCCATTCAAATTTAAATCATAAAAAGGATTTTGGCTATTTCCCTTCTAAGTGGATGTCTCTAATTTGAAATGATAAGAAAACCAGGAATTGTTTCACATCCCTCACTAGTGTTTAAAAATTACTGAAATAAGAGGTAGATTGGGATATATAAGATAGTAAGTTTGTTACCCACTTTTATGTCACCACAGCCACAAAATTCAAAATAAATGGCCTAAATCAAAAAAAATCATTAATGCAAAAGAACTGCTCAAAGGAGATTCCTAAAAAGGGTTAATTTCGAGGTGTCAGTGGTTATTTAGAGATTGTTTGATTAGATAATCTGTTCCCTGTTTGGAAAGGATGGCACAAACTGGTGTCCTACATAAGGAATTCCAAAGAGGTTAAACTCCAGCATTCCAGGGATGGCCCATCTCATTTGGTCCCACGTGGCAGCATTGTCCCCTAGCCAGTGTCCTGTGTACTTTCCTGAGCCTGCAAAAGTGGACCTCGAGATGAGGAAGCTTCTCTTTCCTGGAAACACCGTCTCGATGGCTCTGGAAAGGAATGAGGCTGGGGTTACACAGAGGAAAAGACAACTCAGACATTGGTAATTCTGAAAAAAGCTGATTTATACTGTTTTGCACAAATTATTTATCCCAAGGATGGGGTCATCCCTTTGGAGGTGTGTCTTAGCAGAGTTCAAGATATTAATTTGAAATAATCTCTTTACACAGCTCTGACAACCAATTTGTGGCTTTTCCCACCAGCTGCAGGCTGTGGATTTTGCCTTGGCTAAATTGGCTCAAATGTAACACAGCATTTTCCAGGAATCTCCTTCCTTTAGCAGTCAAGTCTTGAGGTGCTTTGGAAAATGCAGGTCATGTACTGTCCTGAAAACTTTCTGCAGGATTTTAGGATGCATTCCTTACTTCCTACTGGATATGGCCATGGAATATCCATAAAGGTTGTGGACGTCATATTGCTTCCCCCAGTTCTGCACTGCATCCAGGCAAAGCGTCTTGGAATACATGAGTTTGTCGAGAATCCCTGGAAGAAAGGCATAAAAATAGCACTGGTAAGTACATTTTTATCATTAATATTTCCAGTCTTTAATGCACATCTATGATAGCCAAACCCCTTTTTTCTCTTCATTCTTTCACTCAGGCAGTTTAATTACTCCAAAACCAAAGTGCTGCTCTTGGCTGTTGGTTTTGTTCATTCTTTGCTCTGTGATATTTCCACTCCTGAGCTTTGCACCCACCCAAGGGGCTGAGAACTGTGCTCTAAACTCCTGAATCACCACCTGACAACATGCTGGCAAAGGTCACTTAAATCTACTATTAATACAAACTATGAACTCTAGCTCTGCAAATATCTGAACAACTACTGACAGTGAAAGAGGAACATTAGATTATCAGACATAATTAAGGTATTGACAATATCCAGTAGTTATTTGAGAAGATAAAAGAGGCAGTTCTATAAATCACGCCTGAAGCATACAAATAGAAGCACATAAATATTATTTTCTGTCAACAGGAATGTCCAAACCCCACCCATAACAACTACACCAAAATCATGTTGTATCCTTGAAGGCAATTAACATTTTATTTGATATTTTATTATTTAGATTAAAGTAGCTGGACTTACTGGGAGTGTAAGGAGGGTAGTTTAATTCATTCGGTGCACAACCGCTTTTTGAGCCTTGAACAAAGTTGGACACTTCATTCATATCCTGGAAAAAAAAGTTGCAGGATGTCGTAAAGTTGCCTTAAGTACATTTCCCTAAAAAGTCTTCCATTCTATTCTATCATCCTTTAAAGCATTCTTCGACATTTCCTTTCTGATGGCAAAAATACCTTTCAATCCAATAAAATTTCAATGTAACAAACACCTGCTATCACCTATATTTTAAAAATAAAAATTAAAAAAAATAAAAATCCTGTATTACTCACAATCCACAGTCCATCATAGGGCACCGTGTCATAGAATGTTTTGCACTCGTCCACCCACCAGTTTGTGCACTCGGGGTTGGTGTAGTCTGGGAACACAGTTTCCCCTGGCCACACCTGGAATATTCAGAGGAAAACAATGAATGACACTTTGAATGAGATTAAAAAGGGTTCATAAGGATCACAGACCTGCTCACTGGGATGGGAGCCTGAAGAGCACAAAGAGTATGAATTTCTTAACTTTGAATTTTTCAACTGCTTTTCTTGTGAGTCCCACAAGGAACAATACACTGCTGAGAAATTTCTCAATAGAAGTTAAGACTATAAATTAAAAGGATAATGTGGGATCTGGCTCTTCAGTTGCTACTGGAAATAAATAGGAGCTGGGCTGATGAAACGTCCCTTGAGCCTTCGATCTACCCTTTAATGTAAAAAAAAATTAGGGTTAATGTGAACATGTGTGATTTCAATTGCTATTTTAGTTCTATTTTTCTTTTAAAAATTAAAATTTTAAAAGATATTCATTTTGATGTAGAATTAATGAAAAATACCTTCTTAATGTAAACAATTGAAAAAAGTTAAGAAAGGTTGAGAATTGTCATAGTCGACAAGAGACCTTAGAAACTTTGCTTTCACAGGTAGATAAATCCCCTGAGCTAAATGAAACCTTAACAGTGACAACAGATCCAATTCAAATGTGTAAAACCACAATTACCTCTCCAACCAGTGTTGTTCCATCTGACTCATTAACCCAGACTTTTCTCTCTGTTCCCCTGACGTAGCTTCCATAGGGAGTTCCATCAGCCAGAGTCTGGGTGCTGATAGCAGGATCCTAAAGAAGTCAGAAAACAACAGAGAAAAGAAGAAATCAGGATATTCCATCCATCATTACAGGCTGTAAGTGCAATAATTACATAGAATGAGTAAAGAATAATAATAAATAACTGCAATTGAAGTGTTGTAAATGCAATAATTACATAGAATGAGTAAAGAATAACAACAAATAACTGTAATGGAAGTGTTCACAAGAGAAAAAAAGAGTAATTAAATGCTTACCAATATGATGATATATTTTTGTTCCGATTCATGCAAATAAGATGCAAATTGAGGGAGATCTTGAAATTTCACCTTGTCATAAGTAAAATCTTTCCTATTCTCCATATATTCAATATCAATGACTTGAGCATCCTGAAAGAGAAGGAACTTCAGCTTTTCCATGAAAAGTGATAGGTAAAGATTTTTATTAGTCCATTTTCTTCCCAAATATTAGCTTAATATTAGGGGTTTTTTATTCTATTGAAGATATCAGGTTCATGCCCACTAAAATCTTGTTCTAAAAGTTAATTGTATTTTGCCTTCGACTGTCAATTAATAGTAATATATGGTTCCATAACTGTCCATAGGACACTAAAAATAATGTTTCAAGAGAAGAAAAATGGATAGAGTCGGAAAGAAAAAAAGAAAAATTACTACAATAAAATGCTTGAATAAAATCTAACTGCAGTCAACCCACCCCACATCTGACCTTCTGATAAGGAGTCTAACATCAAAATGCCCAAAAATCTTTGGCAGCACAGGTTTCCTAATCCAAACTCATGGAAAATGAGGTGGTTGTAGGATCCCAGTGTCCTCCCCAAAGCCCATACTCACGTAGGGTATTCCAGTGGCCCTGTTCCTCTCCACGATTTCCTTCACCTCATTCAGGGAGGTGTAACCGTAGCGGCTGAGCTGGAATCCCAGGTTCCAGTAGGAGGGCAGTGTTGGCAATCCCACCAGCTGTGAGGGGAAAACAAAAACCCCACATGGTGTTGGGCACCCTGTGTCACCTCATCCCATTTCCCTGCATCCACTGATGCCTTAGGATTTAACTTTCATATTTCCCAAATATTTGTACTCCTGCAGTTCTTTAGTGTGTGACTCCAAACTCCACACACAGTGTCAGCTGCTGCTGCCCCATTTTGGGCAAACACAACAATTCCTCTCCAGGCCTGGGGACCAAGGACACCTCACTGCCTCAGGCCCCAGAGATGGAAACAAAAGTGAGTTGGGGTGGAAAACTTGGGGTAAATTACTTCATTAGCTGAAGCTGTAACTGGGAGATGAACCCCCAATGTGCAAATGGCCCAAAGTGATCAAAGTGTGCAAACCCCTGATCCGGGGTCCATTTTGGGTGTAGGCCCTGGGGGGCTTTGTCTGCCCTAAATGTACCTGGAGGCCCTTCACTAAACAGAACTGCTTTTTACTCCCTTAACTCTGTCAGGCCTCTGTTTTTAGGCAGTCCCGGTAATCCCGGCACCATCATATTTCTCAAATCTACACCAATAGCACACACTAAATGAGCAGCCCACTCCTAAATACAATATTTTTTTCCCTATTATTCATTTATTTTAATGAACACTGCTATTTTGGGATAATGCCCATCCTTTAAGGTGTTACTGGAACCAATGCAGATCTCAAGAAGTGCAAAAGACACTGAGTGACATCTTGTGATCATAAAACCCAGACATCCTGTACACACATTCTCTATCCCATAATATTTCCATATGAACAGGAATTTGTCCTCATGACAGGAGCAAGGAAACATAAATTATTCTAGAGACCATCTCCAGCCCTAATGACCATGGTGTAAATTACAGATTGATGAATTCTTGAGCTCGAGCATGGTCTCCTCTCCAGCACCCAGAGAAAAAGATTATTATAAAATAAATCCCAAGCACTTTGAAAAAATCTGTTCAATGCATAATCCCTGTAGGTAAAGGTACCTGCTGGTACTCCTGGACTACTTGCTCTGGAGTGTCCCCCAGGAAGATGTAGAAATCCAGGATGCCTCCGATGGTTCTGTAGGTCACTGCTGGAGCAGGCTGCACCACAAACTCTGCCAGACAAGAGCACACAAAAACAGTTCTGAAGGACAGGAAACTCTAAAATAACTTTGCCATTTTCTGATTGATGATTAGAGAATTTACTGAAGTCAAAGACACAAAATGATTTACTGAAGTAAAAACCCACAAAATTAAAGAGCCCTAAATCATTAATTGAACTTGCAAAGAAGGGGAAATCAGACAACTCTTTATGTGTCCATAATTCCATTCCTTTACATCCTACAGAGAAGAGAATCAGAAGAAATCCAATGGTTCAACCTCTTATCTCTGAATTTTTAGTATGACTTTCCAGCCCAAAGATATGCAGAGCACAGTAAACATAAATATAAATATTCTTATCTGAAAAGACTAAAGGACATTTACTTCCAAGTGCTGTTCACTACAAATTTAGTCCCTTGCTCCAGTACAGCCTTTGGATAAGTTCCTGACCCTCAGATTTCCATCAAAATCCCTCAGTTAACTGGGAACTACTCACTGCTTGTATTTGAAATATTATTAGACACAGAGTAATGACTGCCTCAGATATTGGGGGTGTTTTTAAGAATGGACACTTATATCAGTTCAGTTTTTATTGCAATCCAAAAGATCATTTCAAAAGAAATTCAGCTTCATTGCTCAGAGAAGGGTTTCTTACCTATGGCATTGCTGTTCATCAGGAAAACACCAAAGGAGGCTCCAGTGCTGTCTTCCAAACACAGGAAGAAAGTGTGGGCTCCATATAAATTATCCATTGCCTAAAATAATGAAGGGAACAGGCAAGCTGATTAACATCTAATAACAGGATCTGTTCTGGAATGTTTCAAAATACATCATGGGTAGAACTTGAAACATCCCAAAATGGAGCAAACAGCAGAAATTTAATTCCTGACATTTCCCTGCTTTATATGTTCTGTTTTTTCCTGGTGTTTTCCTCCTTTATTTTCCATTAAAATAAGAATTTAACCAATAAATAGATAACAGATCTGATGGATCTCCAGGAAAGCTGGCAGATATTGCAGCTCTGTTTCTGGGGAATAAATGTGCTCATCAAGGAGAACTTGAGAGGTGCTTCCATCCCCTTTCACCACAGATTGGATTTTACAGCTAATCTATATTTCTATTCATCCTATAAGGCAATAATTTTGATGTCTAATCTATGGAAATAGGAAAGTGCCTTGCTGCTTTTTCATTTCCTTTCTAATTCTTTTTTTATTCCAGTTGTTATTATTAGCAACATAACCCCTCAGAAATGCTAACAATTGTTGCAATGGTCGTGCTTTTTCTCCTTAAAAAGCAAATTCAGTTCAAATGAACAAGAAACAGAACCTGAGCAATTTGAAATCAGCCTAACTTGGTGCTGTTCAGTGTTTTTTTATCTGAGTATCTTCAAACCAGAGAAAAGAGTGAGGAATCTCCAGGCAAAGGGTACAAATTCCAGATTATTAATTAACTACACACAGCCATCTCACCCTCAGGTTTCAGGTGTATCTCCTACTGCAGTGGAACAAAAGTTCTCTCTCAAAGCAGGGAGTTGCTTTATGAAGCTGAGGTAATGGGGAAAATAATCTTAGTTATCAAAAAATGGGTGTCACAGAAGTTGTTTCATACAGGGACAGTCAGAAAACTCTAGAAACAAATAACAGCTGACAGACATATTTTATCTTGGAAAGAGACAGCTGTTAAGGAGAGTTTTTCCATAATTTGAGCTCTAAGAATATTTCTGAAGGAGCCTGAGCCATATGTACTGAACCCTGCATGCAGCAAAGCATTAGGGCATACTGTGATTTATGAGTATGTTATTTATTCTGATTATCAGCAGAAGCTGAAGACTCATCTATTAAGGTTTATCCACTGGTTTTCCACTGCACACCAACACAAAAATCAGGGAACACCCATCAGTACCACGGAGCTTTTTACCAACAACAACACGCAGTGCCTGGAAAACCTTTAGGGAAAACTCAGTGGATACACTAATGTGCTCACTGCCTGAGAGGTTTGGGGTCACAGAAATGGAAAGAAGGAGGGGAAATAACCCCAAACTCACTGCAGAGGTGCCAACATCCCTGGCAAAAATAGGCCAGGTTTTCCAGTTGACATCATGCCTGTACTGCTTGTGCACGTGCTCCCCCACGCCGTAGATGTTGCTGCTGGGCAGTTTGATGGAGAGCTGCAGGAACTGGTCAGCGTACTGCAGGGGGCCTATGGTTGTGTCAAACCTAGGGAAAAAGTGCAAAAAAAAATTGAGAAAAAAGGAAGAATTTTAGCAAGAGTTGTTGCAAGGACAGTTCCGGCTCCTTTTGGCTTGAGCTGGATGGCAGAGTCAGGTCTCCACTCAGACCTTTCAGGTTTTCTTCCAGCTGTTGTTGGAATCAGAGCTCCCTTTTGGGGCCTCAAGTGGGACAAATGATGGTGGAAGGTCACAGACTTTACCAGAACAATCAGGATTTTGGTAATGAGCTGTCATAACACATTGTCCTTTTATAAGGAGGTCTCTGTTTCGTTGGACTCTTTAAGAGTTGGGGAAAATCAGCGATCTTGCGCAAAGAAATTTATCAAGGATTTATCTCTGAGGGTCTGCCCTTATCCCATAGTAGCAACAGCTTCCTCTGAGATCCTCAAACTCAGAGCCCAACATAACTGTTATTTTTTCTTTAGAGATCCAAATGCAAACACTTTTATGAAATTAAACAAAGGCCTAAGGAAATTCAGACAATATTGCAGAGAATTGTTTCCATGTGGCCCCACAGGTGTCTCATCCCCCTCCCTGGACCTGTTTAATCAGTCAGGCACTGCTGACTGCCAAGTCCATCTTCTGTGCCCTCCATAATTGCAAATCAATCATTACACAGGATTCCAAGCAAGAAAACAATACTAATAAGAGCAAAAAAGCAAGCCTTAATTAATTAAACTCGAAGCCTTGCTAATCCAAGTGGCCCAGCCCTGTGACAGGTAATCATTCCTGGCTGATTTAATGAGCACCTTCCTCCTGGCCCTTCCCCTCTCTGAGGGCCCTTGGACACCTCTGGGTTGGTGGGTTTGGTTTTATTTGTTCATTTTTAGGACATAAATGGGATGAGAGAATTCAGCTTTCAAGTTCATTGAATATCTTACACACCAGCTGTCCTTGGATATCACAGGTCTAAAGGGCAGCCTGATTTTGGTGGTTCAGGGCCTCAGCACGAGTGTAGCAAAGAAGATAAAAGGTGCAATCAGGAGTTTTCCCTCATGGTTTGAAGCACTCCCTGAGACCATCAGATAATAAAAATTACCCATACTGAGATTTCCCCAGCATTGGGGGAACGTGATTAGAGGGTCACACATGAAACTTTTCAGACGGAACTTCCCATTTTAGACTTTTTATTCCTAAAGTCATCCCGAGAGTTCTTGAGGGACATCCACCAGTCAGGAAAAGGTAAGAAGTAGGGCCTATGCCCAAGAGGACACCTCACAGGTGGCTCAGACTTTTTTGTTCCCAAAATCATCCCGAGAGTCCTTGAGGGACATCCACCAGTCAGGAAAAGGTAAGAAGTAGGGCCTATGCCCAGGAGGACACCTCACAGGGGGCATCACCAGCTTTCAGGGACATCTGTGCCACTGAGGAGGGCCCAGCAGGACTTACAGCACTTTGCCATTGCTGGCTCTGGACACCACGAGGCCGAAGGGGCTCTGCTTCAGCTCCACCCTGTAGTTGAGGCCGGTGGCAGCAGGCCCTGTGAAGGCCTGAACGTGCTGGTGAGGGACCTCGAACCTCCGTGAGTTGGGGTCAGTGATCTGCACACATTCACAAAAACACAAGTATTGGCCCTTTACTAATTCATCCCTGATACAGACATTTCCCAGCACTACCCATAGTTCTGACTCCGATTTCCACCCTTTTCCCAGTCCCCTCTTCTGCTTTTATTGTTGTTCACTTCCAAGTTTAATTACTCATCTTCAGACGTTTTCTTCAGAATGTTTGACTCTGTTTCCCTGGCTCACCAGGAACCCACCACAGGACAAAGTCTCCCACAGAAGTTTCTCAATCCCACAAGCCACTGATACCCCACACCCAAGGCACAGACTGGAGCTCTCCATGGAAAACACAAACCACTGGAAAAGCTAATATCGTCTGTCAAAATGATTGAGAGATGTGACCAGGCCATCAACAAAATGTAAGTAAATACATTTATCCCCCAAATCTTCCCGTGATGAGGACAGATGGTAGATAACGGAAAAGCTGAGCTTTTCAAAGGCCTCGGTGATTTTTCATGCAGGATTCCCACCGTGCCAAGTGCCTGTTAACCTGAGGGATTGCAACAGCAGGGAGGACAACGACAGAGCTTTAGTGGGAATTGTGAGAGGGCTCCAGAGGCGTCAACCCTACACTCCCTGCACAGAAAACCCCATGTCTCACAGAGAAAAGGGACCTTGAAGCAGAAGAGGACAAAGACTGACCTTGAATCGGAAGCGGTTCTGTGTCTGATACTCTCCTGTGAGCAGCACGGTCTGGATGTCATTCCCAAAGAGGGAAGGGGATGGCAGCCTCTTCAACGTGGCCTCAAACCCTTGGGAGACAAACACCAGGTGTTGTGTGGGATGGGACATCAGGGGGTGTGTTGGAACCCTGGGCACTGAGAATCTTAAACTTTCTGTGCCAACAGGCACTGACCCCAAAAAAAACACTACATTTGACCTGAGGCAGTGGAAAAGGCTTCCAAAATTGAGTGGTAACACTGGGATTGTGGGTGTGGAGTTTGAACAGAAGCTTGTGGTATCACAGGGTGGAAAACTTCAATTGTGAGGGTTTAGAATATAGTAATACATATAGAGCAAGATGGAAGATTTAGGTCAGAGGCTGAGTTCTTCTTCATGGGTTTGGGTGGGATTTTGTAATTGGATAGAAAAATCCTCATTGCAGGCCACGGGTGTTTGATTATTGGGTTAAAAGTAAAAATAATCCAGGTGTCATTTCATAATTGGACAATTTGTGCTTAAAAGACCTTGGGAAGAGTTAGAGACGTTTTACATTGTTAGCTAGAACTCACAACTCTTGAAACTATAACATAGATAGGAATTAATAAACAACTGAATCTGAACACGAAATTGAGTCTCTAGAGCATTTAATCCCAGTTTTAACAGACAAAAGGAAGATAAGAAACCCACAGGGGTGGGAACTGGGGGGGCCCAGCCCAGAGTTTACCTGTCTGGGTGGATTTTTGGGAGCCATCCACCTGGTAGCCATGGTTGGGGGAGAAGTAGCACCAGGGCACGCTGGTGTCACTCTGGGGGCTCCAGCAGCAGCCACGGAGGGAGCAGACACTCTGAGCAAGGACAGGAGGGACACAAATCAGCTGGGTGGGGTTACCCAAATAAATCCATGCTAAAGCAGTTAAAGAGCACATTTCACCCCAAACACCAGAAACCTTAATTTCTGCACTCGGGTCAAGTCCTCCTTTGGAAAACTCTCATTGAATGAACTCAGTGGCACAGAAAGCACTAAAGAGGATTTTTTTCTGGATTCAGAGTAAACTTGCTTATTGGGCGTGCATTCTTTCTTAAGACCACAAGATCCACTGGTAAAATAAACATTTTAGAAGAATTATTGAAACATTTGAGCTGTGACAGATACAGCAGAGTCTGACCAAAATTCACACACTGGAGAGGGCATGAAATTTGTCTTGGGATTAACATCTAATAAACATCTATATATGCATAATTGAACATTGTGTACAATAGCTACATTTTAATGTAATTTTCCAGTATCAGAAATATTCAGACTGCTTCTGCATAACCCCAAATTGACATAAATAATTTTTGTTTTTAGAAAACAAACCTATTGTTTCAAGCCTCTGTCTCAGTGTAGTGGCACCAACCTTTACACTCCCGTTCACTAAAAAGTTGAAATGCCTTTGCTGTTAGAAATTAACTTCTTCACGTGCTGTGTGTGTGTGAGATTTATGTTTGGAGATAAGATTGGGGCAATTAATCACTATGTTTCCACCCATTTTTGTTCCTTAAATCCCCATTCATGACTTAGGGCAAAGAACAGTGGCAAAACAACTCTCACTGAGGGTGAAGTGCACCCATCAGCGATTTCAGGTACCCAGTTCCAAAAGGTGACACCTTCAAAACCTCACCTTCACCTCACCACTACCAGAAGCTCTTTCTACCTTCATCTGATTGTGCTCAAATACTTTTGGTGTTTGTAATAAAGATTTAAAATATTTAGCAGCTTGAAATAGGTGGACACGACCCAAACCCTTCATTGCTGTCCTTGTTTTGGGGTTGGAGAGCCCAAAATTATCAGTGCAGGTCAAATTATTTTCAGAGGCTCTGGACAGATAAAAGATAAGACAGCTCCAGCCCAGCGATCAGTGAGGGAGCTCACAAAGCCACTGGCTTGGGAAGTCTCAGGGCATTTATTTGATAGTGGTCTTACAGAGCACAGAAATCACTCAAAAACCCACCCAAAATAAACCCCAGGTTCAACACAAAGAAATGTTTTTCATTCTGCCATGGATTCATCCTATCAGAAAACATTTGCTGTCATTTCCATCAGGTTCCAAGCCAAAAATAAGGGTTGGGGGAGAGACGTAGGGACTCTTTTTCCCCCCTTTGATACACAGAGTGTTGTAAAACCTTTGTAAGGCTGTGAAAAATCCAGACTCACTTCTCACCTTCCCAGACCCCACCAGGAGAACTCCCCATTTCCCATTTCTAAACTTTTGCAGAGTAAAGGAGAGGAAGCACCAAGCCCTCCAAGACTGCAGAGATCACAGCTTTATTCCCTTACTTCATTTCCTCCATATATAGGGAAATATCCTAAATATAAGAACAGATTTGTTACTTCCATCTCCTTATCCCTTCCCAGATCAGTGACCATCCCATAAAAACCAGAATAAACTGGTTTTCCTAAAACACAGCAGTTCAGGCATCCACATTCCCAGCTTCCTAAGGATCATTTTCTTTTCCCCAGATATTTCTCCTGAATCATAAAAAAGCAGAACAAACTGAACTGTTTTTCCTAAAACCTGGGAATTCAGGCATCATTCCCAGCTTCCTAAACATCATTTCCTTTTCCCCACTTTCTATTTCTCCTGAATACTCCTCGACTATTTTCAGCACTTCCTTCCCAGTCCAGTGATATTTTCCCGGCTGGATCCTTATCCTGGCACATCTGTATTGTTGTGGCACAGGGAGCTTTCTGCACGAGGAAGGAAACACGGGGGTTGAGGATTGGTGATGCCTGGCACAGGCAAAGGAGCAGAGTTCACCAGGGACACTGGGGAGCCCGCTGTAAAAGCAATCATCTGCTATAAATAAGGATGTGATGCCAGCCTGTGAGCTGTAAAAGCAGCACAATAGATACCAGCACCCAGGAAAGCCAAAGCTCAATCAGGAATAACCCTGGATACCAGGAAGCTGTTTATGCTGGGGAAAAACTGAGCACCAAGGACTCGAAGAGGAGCGTGGCCACGTGCTGAATTAAAATGTGCTGCTCTGTGCATCCACACAGGCCTCTGCCAGCAGGGTGTTTTGGGTAGAACAGCACAGAAACCAAGCCCAAACCAACAATTCCCCCGTCCCTGAGCTTTCAGCCTGGCCTACACCAGCTCTGCTCAGTGGAATTCGTGTTTTACTGGTGTGTTCTGCTTGTCTGATCAGACCTCCTGGCAATTTTTCACAGCAGTGAATAGTTCCTAAATATCTTCCTTCTTCCAGAATCTCTGTCTTCGCCAACCACATGATCAGATTAAAAATGTCTATTTATTTCTTATTTTTTTCTTTTTTTCTCATTTCTTCCTTTTTTCCTCTTTCTTTTTCTTCATTTCTTCCTTCCTCTTTTCTTTATTTCTTCCTCCCTCTTCCCTTCATCTTTCTTCCTCTTCTATTAATTTCTTCCTTTTTTCCCTCTTTTCTTAATTCCTTCCCCTTCTCTTTTCCTTATTTCTTCCTTCCTCTTTTACATTTCTTCCTTTTCTTTTTCCTCTTTTCTTAATTTCTTCCTTCCTCTTCCCTTCCCTTTTCTTTTTTTCCTCCTTCCTTTCTTTTCCTATCTTTCCTTTTCTTCCTTTGATTTACTTCTCATTTCTGCAATCCTACTCATTTTCTAGCTCCATCCTGGACACCTTCAGCGACTGAGGAAATCAAGGCAGACACTAAACCCTCCAGATCACCTTGGCCAAATCACTTTTTTCCAGCTGCTGTTCATTCTGAGAACCAATAACACAAAGCACTGCAGAGGAGTGATGCAGGTACCTGCAGTTTCACAGGTTGCTGCATTCCTGTAGCCTGACACAACCAAATCACTTCCAGGGAAAAAAATGTGCATAGGAGTGAATGGAATCACTGGGATTGGACTCTGCCTTTCCTCATGGACCAAAGGTGATATTTATCTCTAACCCTGTCAAATCTGCTGCCTGCTCTCCGCTGATATTCAGGAATCATTTCTTTCACCTCTAATTCCAGAGCAGGCACTCTCAGCGTTGCAATCTGCATCTACTTTTCTGCTGGGAGCTCTGATTTGATTGTTTGCAATTCTATTCTTGCAGCTGCAAACCAGAGCACCACTGCCTCCCTCCCTGCCTGAGGAGAGCAGCCCTTCTCGTGGGGTGGCTGGTTCAAAGGCAGTAATTACAGATTTAAATGATCTGCACGGCTTCTCCTGCAGTGCTCTGCCTGTTCCTGGGGCAGGGAAGGAACCTGAAGAGTCGAGGAACAGGCTGTGATTTGAACCTTTCCTAACCCATCCCCTGCAGGACTTTATTGAACTACAAATCAGAACAAAACCCGTGGCATGAGAGGCTTTAACAACAGCCAGCTCTGGAATTAGGTGGGAATTTCCTCTGAGGTTCAGACAGCTGGTTAACAAATTTTCTACCTCTGTGAATGACAGAAGTAACCCACATCACACTGGGTTTCTTTTTCTCCTAAGCTGCCCCTCCCCAGATCAAAGAAAGATACCAGGCATCCACCAGATAACAAGAAAATCCATAATAAAGATGAAAAAGGATAATTATAATAATGATAGTCTTTCAAGAGTAACTATTCCAGAAAGGTTCTCAAGGTGAAAGCACTGAAAAATTAAAGGGCATCACAAAATCATGGAAGGGTTTGGGTTGGAAGGGACCTCAAAACTCCTCTCATTTCAATTCCTTCCATGGGCAGGGAACCTGCCACCATCCCAGCCTGAGATGATGCTTTTCACTGGGAAATTTAATTTAGACATTCTTAAACTAAAAGGTCTTTTCTACACTCTGCTACCTCAGACACCCCAGCCAGGAGAGGAAGACACTGGGATCCAAACTGTATCTGAAAGGAAACTCTGACCACACCTTGGACCTTGTAAAATGGCACATCCCACTAAAGCCCAACATTTCTGAGTTATTATAAACACCAGGTTTTGACCATCACACCCAATGAAACCCTTCAGAAAAGGTTGTTAAAAACCAAGAGTGACTCTTTTAACTGCTTGATGTCTGCCCAATATTTTTGCCACCTCTCCCCAAACCAGAGAAATCGGAGCTTCTGTCAGTGGCCTGAAATGTTCATTCAGGATTGGGGCAATCACAGATTTCAACAGGTTAAGGAAATACCTGACCTAGTGGACACAAATTACATTTTTCTAAACAAGCAGGAGGTTTTATGGGATGACATCTATTTTTCTAACATTTTCCAGAACGTTACCAGACCTTTGTTGCCAATTGGTCGGGGATGCAGTCAATCCTCTCTGCTGCTGGTGTGTTCTGACATTGTGGGTAAAAGTCTGTCAGGGAAATAAAGGAATGGGTTAGCACCAGCATCTCTAAACTGCAGGAATAACTTGATTCCCTCTGAACTCAGCACCTGCTTCTCTAACAACACCAGAGATTCAAATCACTGGCAACCATTGCTTCTGGGATTTATTTTTACCTTTGGGAAATGGCCCACAATTATTTCAGACATGAAAACTTCACTGGAAATTTTTGAACATACAGGTAATTTTGATAATTTAATTTCATTAGTCTGTTTTTTAGCAGGTCAATGTGCTCCACTTCACTGAAAATACGTGCAAAACTGAAAACTGGAAGAACTTTTCTCAAACTGGGCTGTCAGGGTGCTCCTTCCCCTGAGCCAGAGTTTTCCACAGGAGATGGAATTGGAGCACCAGGGAAAAGCACCTTAAAGCTTCATTAAAATTCTCCTTTAGATTTCAAGTTTATGGGACTGAATTTAAGATGGGCAGCTTTAGATGATTAAAGGGAACACTGAAGGTTATTTTATGTATTTTGGAACTATTTATGTCTGGAACAAGGACTGTGAAGTGCAGGGATGTGCCCTGGGGTGAGATGGACACACACCCCCAGATTTGTCTCTTTGCATCATCTGCATTTGTGCTTTTTTCTCAAGACAACTCCTACTCATGATAAAAACAGGAAAAAAAAAATCAGATATTAGTCTGGATGGGCAGTTTTACTAAAACACCGAGGTGTTTGCCTTGTAGAAGCAATAATTTTTTATTTTTTCTGCCATTTTCACCTCCAAGCTTTTTGCTTCCTCCCCTGTGTGTGAATGGAATTAGAGAAAATGGGACTGGAAGTAAAGCAGGTGCTCTGCATCACATCCCTGGAACACAAGGGTTCCCTGATTTATCAGTGCATTAGCAAGAAACGCTGTGGGATTTTAGGATTATAACAATGTTCCACACAATTTGGCCTCTCCCATATAGGTGATCAGGGAGATTTTTTTCAGTGATATCTTTTTTTTACACTCAAAAATCTGAAACTATCTGAGCTCTGTGTTCCTAAAGAAAGCCCAATCAGCAGATGGGGGGGATAAAAGATTTTCCATGACAATAAACTCTGACTCATGTCATTTATTGCAGCGATAACTGATAACTTTGACTGTACCATCCATAGGAAGCACTGGCCATAATTCACCTTTGGATAATGATAAGAACAGCAGCCCAGAGTCAGAGCTGAGCAGATCCCACTCAGGGTTTTGCTCCTGCAGCACTCACCTGGAGATTTCACTCCGGGTTCTCCCGTGGCCAGCAGCCCAACGAGGACACAGGCAATGATGGTCACCACAGAAAACAGGACAATCAGGGAAATCTCCAACCCACTGAACTTCCTGCCCATCTAGGAACCCAGAGAAACTCCATCAGTCAAAGGAAAACACAAGGAACAGCTATAAATTGCATCTTAAATTTATTAAATTAGCAACATTTTATAAAATATTCCGGTTTTAATTCTGAGGCTTAAATAAAACTCTCCTTAAAGACTATGTGCAGTAAGTGTCCAGTTCAGGATCATTCATCCCATGCAGATTAAAAAATCATTACACTGAGGGAATGTATTTTTCTCCCTGCAAATCACTGAACACAGAAAAATTTATTCCTGAGATTAACCACGGAGTTTCCTACAGGTTACGAAAATTCCTGAAACAGAAAACAAATAAAAACATCTTCCCCTTTTTTTTTTCTTTTCTAAACTTTCTTTTCTCCTTTACAGCAAACACAAGTCTATGCATTTAAAAAGGAGGAGCTTGGTTTGTTAAAAATATACCTGAGAAAAGCTGCAATAAACTCTGAGGACGTGTCCAGGACACGTGGGGAAGGTAAGAAAGGGGTAAATTGTTTATTTGCACAGTGGCAGAACAGATTGTGTACAAGCTCATGGCACAGGGGTTGCTGCTGGGATCACAACTGAAATATGGGAAATAACTCAGTGGAGTCAGTGCCTTAAAAAGCTGTGGAAAACGTGAGGTTTTCCCAAATTCCTTTTTTTTATGTATTTTTGGTGAGAAAGGAGTACTGAGCCAAGGGGGCTGTGCTGGCTCAAACAACAACCCAGAACCATCAACACTGAACTGTGCACCAGCAATCAAACTGATTAAAACTAATTAAAACTAACCTCAGCAGTCAGATCAACATACACTGGCAGCTACCACTGCATTTAGCTTGTGGTTAAGAGCATTTAACCTCATAAAACAGAATTAAATACAGAAAAATTGGTTCTTTTAAGTTAAGGAAGTCTGGGGAGCTCATATACATTGCATCAGCACATCAGAACAATTTTACATGTTTTAGTGATGACCCAAAGGAATAAAAAATACTTTAGAATGAACTATCTTGTGTGTGAAATAACAGTCTAAATTGTGCTCCTGCTGTCATTTTTAACCCATCACAACCTAAAATCCCCTTTTGCTCTGTTCCCCAGATAATATCGTCCTAAAACTTAAAAAACCTAATGTTCTTTATCATGAAAAGTAAGATCTTATTCAAGTTCTTGTCATTAAAGCCTCCTATCTCATTGAATTCCAGTTCTTTCTTCTCCTAGTCTCCCTCTAAACCCTAAACCATTGGAAAAAAATAGTCAGAATTTATAAATCTAAGTTTTGTTGTGCGATGAGCATTCACCAGCGAGGCAAATCTCCAGAACATTGGAAGCAATAAAATGAAAGCCTTACCTTAAAGTTTCAGTGGTTCCTCAGGAGCATCAGCTGCTCCTGGCTGTCAAGTCCAACATCAAACCTGGGGCTTTATGAGCTGCTGTTATCAGTGCTCAGTTGTGTTTGCAGAGCCCTGGGCCAATGGCAGCCACAGCCAGAGTTACAGGCAGATTACAGACACTCTTTGGACTAAACACTTGGGATTATTGCAGTCCAGGGATTGCTCGTTAATTAATGATATTTTGCTTCATTGAGAACAACTGGGTTCTGAAAAGGAGAGGAAAGCAGCTAGGAAATGCCAGTCAGCTCATCCAGTTGGCTTGGATGATGACCCGTGACTGGGGTTTTTTTAATCTGTTCTTTTTCCATATCTTTGTTACTTTAACCTTTATGGAACCCCTCATATTCCTCGTGTATTATTTCTGCTTGATTACCACAAGAAGTCGTTAAACATTCCCAAATGAGGGAAAGAGCTGTTGAACACATTGCAAGGGAGAATCAAATTTATGGCCACTGGATTTTTTATTGGAATTAGCTATGAAATATTTATATTATAAATATAAAAAATATCTTAAATCAGTATAAACAGATTTCAGGGGATAATACTAATAAATGTCAAAAGCAGATGAAAAAGATGAAAGATTAACACAGAAATGTCAAAATTTTATAGCAAAGAGGCTTCAATCATAACCTTAGTATGGATCCTTCACACCTGACTGGTTTTTGTCTTTTTCTAACAAATGATAGGTGATATTCTAACATTAAGTCTGTATTTTCCAAAGGAAAGCTTTCAATTCATATTATTAAAGCATTTCCAAGTGATTTTTCAATAATAAAGAAAATTTAATTAAATTTTATTATTTTTCAATAATAAAGAAATAGCCAAGAGTGCCACTTGTGTTTTGTGTTTTTGCTGATGAATCTACTCCAATTCCTCCATCCCTCAGCTCCGCCTGTGGAGCCCCAGGAATGAGAAATCTGGAATATTTCCTGATGAGTCACAGAGGGAATGGGCCCCTTTTCCTCACTTAAAGGCTCCTTTTCCAGCACATAAAGAAAAGAAAATGAATAGCACACACAGAGCACTAGGGCTTCCTTCCTTCCTTCCTTCCTTGTCCATCCATCCATCCATCCATCCATCCATCCATCCATCCATCCATCCCTGTCCATCCATCCATCCATCATCCATCCCTGTCCATCCATCCATCCATCCATCCATCCATCCATCCATCCATCCATCCATCCCTGTCCATCCATCCATCCATCCATCCATCCATCCATCCATCCATCCATCCATCATCCATCATCCATCCCTGTCCATCCATCATCCATCCATCCATCCATCATCCATCATCCATCCCTGTCCATCCATCCATCCATCCATCCATCCATCCATCCATCCCTTCCTGTCCATCCATCCATCATCCATCCATCCATCCATCCCGGTTCATCCATCCATCCATCCATCCATCATCCATCCATCCATCCATCCATCCATCCATCCATCCCTGTCCATCCATCCATCTCATCCATCCATCCATCCATCCATCCATCTCATCCATCCATCCATCCATCCATCCATCCATCCATCCATCCATCCATCCATCCCTCCATCCATCCATCCATCTCCCCTCAGTTCAATGCCACCACTCCCAGGGACTCAGGTGAACAACAGGCAGAATTTTCAAACAAGCCTCACCCCTCCTTTCCATGGGAATAACACCCATAACCATTGCTAAAAATTCCTAACTGCACTGCTTTATGAGTGTCTATTAAAAACCCCAAATGGTTTAATGTGGGTTATGAAGATGGTAATGGTTGGGGAAACCTGAGGGGTTTGTCTGATAGATATTTGTTTTCCAAAGTTTATTTATTTCATTTGACTCAGGCAGAATTTCCAAACAAACCTCACCCCTCCTTTCCCTGGGAGCAACACCCATGTCCAAGAAAACTCTGAAACCATTCCTAAAAATTACTAAATACGTTGCTTTATGAGTGTCTATTAAAAACCCAAATGGTTTAGTGTGGTTTATGAGGATGATAATGCTCAGGGAAGCCTGGGGGGTTTGTCTGATGGATATTTGTTTTCCAAAGTTTATTTATTTCGTTTGCCTGTTCCAGGAAAGCACTGGGCCCAGCGCAGCATGTCCAATGGGTTCCACTTAACAACCTCCCTGCCATCAATAAAACCATTTGTTTAAGTGCTTCCCTGAGCTGGCAGAGCCACAAACCCCTGTTATCCATCACCCAGGGAACGCTTTCCCTGCCGCTCCAGAGCACAGAACCAGGGAACACAGAGCTCTCCAGGGAGCCTTTCCCAGCAGGTTTCCCAGCTGAGTGTGCTCTCATCACTCCACCAAGGAGATCAGGGCTTCCAGGGCAAGGTGTGGGATCAAACTCCAGGGAGGAGGAACGGGGAAGGCTCCTCAGCCAGGGACACTGAGAGGCCATAAAAACAACGAGAAGTCCATTAAGTGAGGAGCTGGAGCAGAGTGATCTCTGCTGGCTCAGGCTTTGGTTTCCAGGAATTCAGAGCTGATTCCTTCCTGACAAAAAGTTGGGAAGAAGAATAGTTAGAAACCCAGGGGTATGGGCTAGGCTGGGGAGAATGGCACAGGAAAGCAATCTAGGAAATGAGGTACTGTTAAAAATGCACTTATTTAAAAGGAGACATTTATTGCTTTGCTTTGAACAGGTCAATTTTTAATTAAATCACACACAACCTGCAAAGCTCATTAGCTGGGCAGACTGAGCTCCCTGGCATTCCATCAGTCAGCTGGGCTAAAAATTGGGGTTTCAGCTACGGAACCATGCTAGGAAACAGAAAATGCCTTATGCTTTGTCTACACTTTAATAAGATTTGTTTTTTCACTGTTTTGGTGTCAAATATTTAATAGAAGTTAACAGTTACAGCCCTTAATTTCTAGAAGAATCTGTTGGCACGTTACCAGTCCAGCCAGGAAGGTCATTGTTGTTATGGAAGGACGTCTGGCACAGATCCAGCAGGAACACACTTGTAGGACACGAAAGAAAGATGAGAGTCCAAATATTTCAGAAGGCAAAGAGCACAGAAAAAAGACTTTATTGTCTAATTCTTACTACTTTTATAAGGTGTTCCCATACAGACTTAACACGATTGGTGAATAGGAATGACACCTCTCTGATCCCATTGGTTAAATTTGAGAAACAGCAAAACACCACCTGGAGAAAAGATTGTTTTGAGAAAGGAGAGTTGTTTGCCAAGATTGTTTTGAGAAGAAGCTTTCTTGAGGAATTTTTCCTTAGGAAAAACTTAGCAGCTGCCAGCAGGCTGAAATCTCTCAGTCCCAGAAATATCCGGCGCACAGGAACACACTCCTGTAATCTCCACATTCCTCCTCTGCGTGGCTGAACCCACCCTGCAATCCCAGCTCTGCAGGCTGGGAGCTCTCCAGGGCAGCTCTGGCCACATCCCAGCGAGGGAAGAGGCTGGGCTGTTTTTGGAGGCCTGGAGTCTCCTCCAGACTGAGCAAGCCAAGGAGCTGTGAAGCCTCACCAACGCATTGAAAAGAGATTTTCCCCCAAAGAGACTCTGGAGAGAACGAATTTGGATTCATCCCATGTTGTGTCATTTTCCCAAAGCACATCACAGTTCAAGATCAGATGCTCTGAGCTCCATCTGAGACAAAAGCAGTTTTCATTTTATAGTAATTGACAACAAAAAATATTTTGATTTTGTTTACCAAACAGATGGAGAAACGATATCAACTGAGTCATTTTGTTGCAGTGGAAAAGCAGGATATATTTGAAGTTCATTTTGGACGTGTGTGCAGTTCTTCTCAAAGAAATGCAAATAGACATTGTATAAAAACTATTTTTCTAGATAAATATGTTTCTTTACACCTAATCAATAAATCTTTGTCTTCATTCCAATAGCACTTTTGATCCAACAGAGTCTGGCAGAGGTGATGAACATTAAAATTTAATGCCAGTGTTTTTTATGAATTTTTATTAGGTCAAATTAGAGACCAGTGATAATTAGAGATCAGTGATCATGATAATGATGACAAAGGTAAGAATTCCAGTGGATCTGTGGTGTACAGAAAGAGGAATAAATTTTGCAGTTCTCACTTTGCAGATGAGGAAATGACTTGCTGGGAGTCTCTAAAACACAAAAAAAATAATTACTGGAAGTCAGTGCAAGCACACACTGCTCAGGTGATGACTCAGTGGGTGAGACCTGAAATCAGAGGAGAAATGTTATAACAATACTCCTAAAAAACCCCAAACCCTCTCATTCTTATTTTAATCACTGCTGAACACAAAGAGCACGAAGCGAGAAGGCGTCTGATGTAGAAGGAACAAGTGTCAGGATGGTTTGAACCATAATCATGAATATAAATCACTTGATTATGTCTGAAAATTAATAACTGCTGCTGCTCAAGATAGCAAAGGGGAGCTCTTACTAGAGCCAAGTCTTATGTATTGCCAATATTTATTATCTACCTTCTCAACTGACAAAGAAATTACAAGATTGCACGAGAAAAGAGAATATTTTTCCTTTGGCCATTCATGCATAAAGATGTGGAAATATCAAAATGTGCCTGGCATTATTACTTGATCAAAATCTATCATCTGCTTTTTGATTTTTATTTTTTTTTAAGCTGTAATAAGAGAACATCAGGGATATTCCAAAATGGAAATATTCTACAAGCAAGAGATTTGAAGCTGGCTTTTGTCTCTGACAATGTTCACTCCAGGATAGAGTTCAGTGCCTGTAAATGAAGGGGCAAAGGACAATTAATATTTGCTTCCAGCTAATTGCTGGCTCCAGACAATGCACCAAGGTGAAAGTGACTCTCAGTTGCATCCCCCCAGCTCTGCTTTTGGCAAAATGGAGAGAAAGAAATTCTTCATTTGCAGTTGGATGAAAACACCAACCACAGGAAGGCTGAAACAATCCCAATCAAGAAGTAAGAAGTTTAATTCTTCAGTAATTATCCTTCCTCCTCAAGTATCTGAATTCACAATTTGTGGATTTTTCAGACCAAGCCCACTGTGAGTGCTGGCTTTGGGGTCCTTTTGCTGGGAATAAATGTCAGGTTTTACTCTCAAATTTTCCTTTTCTCAACTTCTTCAGCTTTATGTGATTTTTTTCTTTTTCCCCATGTTCCTTCCTACCTGGAATGTACCAGCAGAAAGGAATTTTCACTCCTGCTGGCAGACCTAGAAACATCAGAGAGGTTTTCTGCACGAGGACATATCAAGGTTAATATTCAAGTTAAATTTGAATGAAGTTTTGAATAAAAAAGTGGGTACTGCTTTCTATGAAACCTAGTTGGTGAAAAGTTGAAGAAGTTAAAAAAGGATTTATCATGTTTTAAATCCTTTTAAAAACTGTTCTTCCTTCTCTTTTGATTCTTTGAAACCAGGAAAAAAATCTTAAACCTCTCAAGGCACGTCGTTAATTTTCTAGAAAAGGATAAACTCAAATGTGAGGTGCTTAAGTAAAAGCAGATACTCTTCAATAATTCAAATATGGACAAATGAGAGTCTTGGATTTATGAACCCAATTCACCCCTCACAAAGATAAAATAAATATTGACACAAGCCCCTCTCCATGCCAGTTTGGAGACACATATGCACAGAGCACCAGGACACCCAGGACTCTGCCAGCTCCAAAGATCCTTGAGTCATACATCAGGGCAAGTCCAAAATAGCCTTGGATGGATTTTGTAATGCTGGCTAAGAAAAAAACAACAATAAACTGGGGACTCTTTATTTTCTTGGCTTTTAAATATGCATATTTTTGCAACCGGGAACTTCAGTTATTATTTTTAAATGAAGGTTAATAGCTAGGTTTATAATTACAATAATAATAATAATAATAATAATAATAATAATAATAATAATAATAATAATAATNTACAATAATAATAATAATAATAATAATAATAATAATAATAATAATAATAATAATAATGCATTTTAAGGTGAAATGACAGATCTGCAATAATGACAACAACCTAAAAGGAATAAAAACCTCCAGTTAGTAAATAACACTCAAAATGTACCTTATTAAGCCCTGACTTCATTATCCATCATTCCTACCCTATTCCATTGAGTTTTTTCATGTTTTTACTGAACAAAAGCTGAAATGGCAGATCGTGCCCCAGCTTTTGGAGGCAGCAAAAGATAATTCTGAAAGGAGCTGCTTAATGAAATCAGGGCTTTGACTCTCTGCTGATTTTTTTTGTCAGAGCTTTTCTGCTGCTCCCGTGACTTTCCCTGTCCTTGCTGCAGATGGTCCAACAGTCAATTCCTGTGTTCCTTGCTGCTCCTGAGCAGGAAACAAAGCAAAGCCACCATTATTATCTCTTGATTCCTCGCCAGCTCTTTGCTTATTTAGACATGATACTGCTGGATATTATTCAGCTTTGCATTTCTTACCAGTTAAAAAAATAATAGTAGACGGCTATTGTAGGAAAACAAAAGGATTAAAGGCTTAGGAGCTTGGGGTGCATGTTTAATATTCAGATATTTGTAATAACAACTGAGAGATGCAAACAACATCAGTGCCAAGAAAGGGATCTCCTTACACCTGTTTTTGTGTGGTGAGTCAGGGAGCACTGCCCAGGAGGGCTGGTCTGGGCAAGGGACACTCCTGAGGCAAAATCCAGCAGCTCATCCCAGCACCATTCAAGATATGGGAAAATTCAAAGTTCACAGCTTTGACCTTCACTGGCACTGTCACCCCCATGGAATTTCAACTTTTAGTGACCTCTGAACTTGCACCCAGGGGTCAGTTTTGTATCACATTTGTATGGGGTGAAGGATTCCAATCCTTCATGGAAAAATGTTAAACCTACCATGAGATGCCTCTGTTTTACACAAATCCTCACAGGTTCTGATCACACTGGATCCACGCTTTTCTCTGCAAACACAATAGCTGGAAGATGTATTTGTTTGGGGGTTTTTAATGATATTTTTACAATCTCTTGTAATTCAAGTGGCAGTGGGAATGAAAGCATCAAACAGTGCCAGATTTTGACCAAAGCCTTTGGGCCAGCAAGGCTGTGGGTGCCCATCACACCTCAACAGTTCCTAACTGGAAGATTCTCCATTGGAGCAACACCTCCTCAATATTTACACACATTTATCTATATAAACACTCTTATATACATTTATTTCAGCTGCCTTTAGGAGTCCATGACCATGGAGATGCCCTGGTCAAGCTCAAACCATGGAGGATGGAAATCCAGGCAGAGATTTAGAACTGAGACAAACCAAAATGTCACTTCAACGAATTATTTAAACATCTCCAATTATTTATTCTTCCATCATGGAATGAGCAACACCAAAAACAATAAGAAGGGAACTAGAAAGAGGAGAGAAGATAAAAACCCAGGGGAACACAGTAAAAACGTTGAATGCAAAGTGTCCCCAAGGTGTGACACGTCCCAGGGTACATCATCCATCAGCCTCTGCTCCCACACTCACAGCCTGTCCCAGGCACCAAGGGCTGCTGTCAGGAGAGCCTCAAATCTTTATTAAATGGATGGAACAATACCTTGGCAAATGGGGGAAGACTGGCAGCACCACGATAACCCTGAATCTGCATTTTGGAGGCTTGCACAGGCCTGTGGAAGGTGTGTGCTGCGAGATAAAGCAGCCGCCTTTGAAAAGGAGACTTTAATCCATTAGATATTTGCCATCTAAATAGCTCCACTCTGCTAGACCTGAAGCTTTCCCTGCAACACAAGTGCTGTTTCCCTTTTTTTCTTATTTTCCCAGTTATCTTGTTTTACAGCTTTCTCCTCTCCAGTCCTTAGCCTCCATTTAGGCAATTATTTCCCTTTCCTTTGAGCAGAAATACAATATCTGATGGTGGCAAATGTGCGAAGCACAGAAATTCCTGAGTCTCACTCCAGCCTCTTATTACACTGCCCCATTTTCTCATTTGTTGTATAATTATGGGCAATTAGGGCTGAGAGCACCAGGGTCAGTTCTGTTTCTTGAAGTGTGTTTGCCATCAGATCTCCATTTTAGCCCTGCTGTAGCTCCTTGAAATGCAAACGGCGCAGAGGGGAAAATATGCAGAGTTTGATTCACTGAAAGCAAAGTTAGAATGTGCTTCCTTCAAGGGTCCAAATCCCAGAGCAGCCCCTCCGTGGGCATAAAACCATAATGGGGACTCACCCTTTTTCCTTTCTGGTTGTGATTCCTGGGATCTGGGTAAAACGCATCCAGGGAAAACACAGCTTATACTCGGAGTCTTTGAAGAAGCCACAGATATCAACTCCTGTCTGAAAGTTTAAAAATTACCTGATTGGAATAAAATCATCTACAGAATCAAGGTAAATCAGTGGAAGGTAATAACTCATTAGCTTATCAGATATTCCAGAGAGACTGAACTCCCTCACACTTAGAAGGAAAAATAATTCCTTACACTTTCCCTCCCTTTGGTGTGCTGATGGTCACATAGAAAATGAACAGTCAACAATTAACTCCATTCCTCAAATTATTAAATACATCACTGAATTCTTGGGAGTTTATGCTTCCTAGTAGCTCCACCAGGGACACAAACACCTTTCTCTGACTGGTGTGGATGCACTTCTGCTCCACTTCCTTGGGAAAATCCCTCTGCACCCTAAATCACTACAGCAAAAATCAGACACAGAACATGTCAGAAACTTGCCCTGATTAAATCCCACTGCTCTGTAACAAGAGCTCCATATTTGCCTGAACTGCTGCTTCAATAAGGCACTATTTGCTTATTTTTCTATAGGATTTGCAGCTTTAGTGACACCATAATTACAGCAAACACGCAGGAGTCACTTAAATTGCTGCTGCAATTAAACCAGACTAATGTGCCACAATTATTTCCTCCAAGACAAACAGGAACTTTTCCAGGGTCCTTTATTCCTTTGTAACACATTGTCCAATGTTTTAATTCTCTGCTTGCTTTCCCTGTGTCAATAATGCTTGGGAAGTGGCAGCTGAAATTCCAAAAATGAAAACTGCTCGGGGATGAGCACGGCTCAAGTGTTTTGCTGTTGAGGTGGCAGCTCTCTCTGCTCTAGGACTGAGCAAAAATATCCATGGAAAGAAAATATTCATGTTAAGAAGCTCAAATTTACCTCCAAATGGTTCCTGCATTCAGAGTTCTGGCTATGCAAAACCCTCATTACAAAAGAACAGCATCAAGGCAATATCCCAAAAGTTTCTGTGGCTAATGGATGGAGGAGTGAAGTGACACCAGGTTCCATAAAATATTGATGCTCACTTTTCAGTTACAAAGTTTTATGTGTTTTGCATGCAAAAGGTCTTCCTGCTTGGAAGGTTTACTACCAGAATAAATTATTATTACAACGTGTCTCCGTTTGCACAAGTGCTTCTTCAGCTGGCAGCAAAGAATAACTTGGGAGCTGATGAATAGACATTTTTTTNGCCTTGCTCGCTGGCTGAATTGGAAATGAAAGAGCCCAGCTCTGTTATCGTCAGATCAGGCGTTATCTAAAGCAGGCTGGGGACAATTCAGAGGGACAGAAAATTGTTGTGATAAAAAAGCAGACAGGACTAAGTCTCCTCATGCAGAAAACCCCAATTCTTTATTCACAAAGCTCATATTTATAGGAAATATCAGAAGGCACTGTGTTAAACCTAACTGGTCAGCAATACAATGAAACAGTTCGTTGGTTGGTAAGGGTTATTGTATATATTTACACATCCATCAAATTTTCTCTCTCTAGATGTGTTCACATACTTTCTTCACTGACTCTCATGGGACAGATTCATTGTTTATGCAGGTGCAAACTTATTTTTCTCTCTAAGAATAGGTTGCTGTGTTTATTCTTATAATTTTTCTTTATGGCGACTTACTCTAGTTTAGCTAGAGTAGCAGGGCTTAAACCATACTGTGTAAGGCCTTTTTATAATTTCTTTACCTGTCTGCAACAGATAATGGTGTTGGCCTTGGAACTGGGAAAAGAAATGCTTCAAAGCAAAGCTTTGTGCACATACTTTGCATTTTAAAAGTCTCCAAACCTCAATGTACTAATTGTTAAGATGAGGCAGTTTATAGGAGGAATAATTAGGAAAGCCAGGAAATAAATGTGATTATTTCTATAACAGACCTTGTTTATTGTGAGAAAAATCCGAGCTAATTCAGATTTTAGTCCTGCAAACCAAATTAACTTCATGATGTTTCACTGGGCCAAATCATGTTCTGCATTGCCTCCTTTAGTAATTATATCCTGACAGTGCATAATTAGTGTCTCGAGTCGAATTCCCCCACAGCCATCACATTTGCAAAGAAAATAAAAACTAAAGCAAGGAGCAGGTAGAAGGAGGCACGAGGAGCAGGAGTGGGGTGTGTGGGATGTGTGTGCTCAGTGCAGTCACACACAGGGCTAATTTAGAACCACAATTTTCCTGACTCCAGCTGGATCCAGACAAGAACCAGGAGGCTCAGATCCTGTGGAGAGTCCACCAGCAGAGCCAGGAATATCCATTTTCCAGAGGAGGAGGCTGAGCACAGCAATTTTTATCCCATTTCTGCTCTTCCAGCACAGGCCTTCCTCTGTGAGCCCTCCTTGCCAGCTCTGGGGGGACAAAGAGGTGACAAAACACAGGAGGGACACCTTAAAGTGCCATAAATCCCCACGGCTCACCAGCAGAAGTGTCTACCCACGTGTTTCATGCTTAATTAATTAGCAATTTAGCTCCTGATGATGTTCACTCCATATATAACCAGAGTTCTCCATCAGACAGACACCTCACCCCACATCAGTCCAGTGGTAAAACTTCCCCTCAGGAAAAAACATCCAAGAAAATGTGTCTGGGGTTAAGAGGTACAAAATCCAAATTATTGATTACACCCAGAGCTCTGAGCAGGCTGGGACAATCCAGAAATCATCTGTCCCATCAGATTCTGCAAATCAGGGCTTTTTTTTCTGCTGGGGAAAAGGAGCAAGACCTGGTTTGAGCCCTTTGCTGGCATCACCTCAGGAGGAGAGAAACCACAGCTGAGAGCCAGCTCTGGAGTAAACCAAGCTTAGCTGAGCTCAGATTTAAGAATAATGTGATCCTCAACGTGGTGCAGGTTCCATTTGAAGGCTGCCACCTCTCCAGGGGCAAATTCTGCATAAAGAAGCAGCTAAATTTTTAAGGAATGGGAAGTTGGAGTTTAAAATAGATCCAGAGATGAGGTTATTTATCTGTACAAGCGGAACAGATCAATGTTCCTCTTTTCAGCTGTTAGCAAAACCCTCAGCAAAATTCAGTTCCATTCAGAACATTCCTTCTGTTAATTTAATTTTACACCTTTTACCTTTCCTGGTCATTAGAGACAAACAATTCCTCTTCCAAATAAAGGTTATTGGGGTTTTAAATATTTAAGACAAGCTCAATTTCACTCCTTTTTTTCCTATGGAATGACTGGGGTAAGCTGTGACAGAGGAGCAGGTTCTGGTCTGGCTTGGCCAGCAAAGTTTCAGGTGTGAGTCTTTCTGTGGTCCCTGATGGTGCCAAAAATGCTTCTCTGGGCATCTCCTCATGATGGATGGTGGGAAACACCCACAGGGATGGAGATGTAATGATCAACATTTCTATAATGAACAAATAATCATATATTATTTAGCTATATATGAATAGCTATCTACAGTTCTAGCACCTGAAGTGATAAAGACCCTGAAAATTAATGTCTGTTGATGTAAAGTGGAGAAAAAGTAGTGCTGCTCTCCCTGTATGAGTATCATGCCTGTTCAATGTCACAAATATCACACAAAAAGAGAGACAAACAATTCCTCTTCCAAATAAAGGTGATGGGGGTTTTAAATATTTAAGCCAAGCTCAATTTCACTCCTTTTTTTTCTGTGGGAATGATTGGGGAAAGCTGTGACAGAGAAGCAGGCTCTGGACTAGCTTGGCCAGCAAGGTTTGACTCCTCCTATGGTCCCAAAATCCCAAAATGTGGGATTTTCTCACATGTGTTCAAAATAATGGGATTTTCACCTTTTGTTTAGCAGTAAAAATAAACAACCCCCAAGGAAACCAACTGCACCAGAATGTTTGAACCACTTTGTATTTCCTAAGCAACATCAAATATCCTGGGAAAGGATCTCCCCCAACTCATGGGACCAATCAAAATGTTATGTTTCCTTCCTTTTGTGGTTAATAATGTTCATTTTCCTCTTAGATTTTGAATATTTCTACTTGGCAAATGCATCAGCCTCAGGAGTGGCTTGAGTTCCCATCAAGCCATCACTTTTAAAATGAAACAATCCTAAATAGGATGCAATTGTGAGTTAAAGCAGATTTAAAGCAGGGAGCAACTGCAATGAGGCTGATCCTCAGATTTGAAGGTTATTTTCAGCTTCATTAAACCCAGAGCTTACAGGGATCTGCAGGAACACAGCCTTGCTCTGGAAGCAGAGAAAATTGCTTACTTGGGGATGCCAAAATACCTCAGTGTGGATGAGCATCACACATAGTTTCAAAGGAATATCATTTCATCCACTCACTCAATGGAGTTTTAAGTAGAAATTCTCTTTTTTTGCCATATTTTTGGGTGATATTTGTGATATTTAACAGACATGATACTCACACAGGGAGAGTAGCACAACTTTTTCTCCACTTTACACAAACAGAGATTAACTTTCAGGGTCTTTATCCCTTCAAGTGCTGTAACAGCAGATAGTTATTAATATATAATTATATAATATGTGATTATTTGTTCATTATAGAAATATTAATCACTACATCATCTCATCACCACTAAAATTTTTATGCCTAAAGAGCTCCTTAAACAAATAAACACACAGAGAATTACCCTGACACTCATTTGGGGGCTCAAGTGTGACAAACAATGATGGAAGGCTTTCTTATTACCTGGATAATGAAGAGGTTTGGTGCACCATTGTAATTTTTTTCTCTAGAGACCACAATGTACTTTTATGAAATTCAACAAAGGCCTAAGGAAATTCAGACAATATTGCAGAGAATTGTTTCCATGTGGCCCCACAGGTGTCTCATCCCCCTCCCTGGACCTGTTTAATCAGTCAGGCACTGCTGACTGCCAAGTCCATCTTCTGTGCCCTCCATAATTGCAAATCAATCATTACACAGGATTCCAAGCAAGAAAACAATACTAATAAGAGCAAAAAAGCAAGGCTTAATTAATTAAACTCGAAGCCTTGCTAATCCAAGTGGCCCAGCCCTGTGACAGGTAATCATTCCTGGCTGATTTAATGAGCACCTTCCTCCTGACCCTTCCCCTCTCTGAGGGCCCTTGGACACCTCTGGGTTGGTGGGTTTGGTTTTATTTGGGGTTTTTTTTTTTTCTGCCCTAAATGTGGTGCAAGAATTCAATGGATAAATCCATTTAATATTTTAACTTCATTCCACTTTAGTGGAAGTTACTTTATGTATTTGGGAAGAGTTTATGTCTGGGACTGTGACATGCAGAGGTGTGCCCTGGGCTGAGATGGACACACATCCCCCCAGATTTGCCTCTTTGCATTATCTGCACTTGTGCTTTTTGCTCAGGGAAACTCCTGCTCCTGACAGAAAAAGAAAAAAAAAATGCATATATTAGTCTGGATGGGCAGTTTTACTAAAACACCGAGGTGTTTGCCTTGTAGAAGTAAGGATTTTTTATTTTTTCTGCCATTTTCACCTCCAAGCTTTTTGCTTCCTTCCCTGTGTGTGAATAGACTTACAGAAAATGGGACTGGAAGGAAAGCAGGTGCTCTGCATCACATCCCTGGAAGGCAGTGCTGTCTGAGGAACCAATATAACATTTTATGGAAATTGAGTTTTTTCCACATAGGTTTTCTGTTCCCACAATCTCCTGATCCTTGATCAGGGGTGTCCCAATGCTAAAATCCAATGAGGGCACATCCTGTGACTGGCACCAGGCAGAAGATGATGATCAGGGTGAATTCCAGCCCTCTAAATTCCTCTTCTCCACCCAGACACAGAGAAACCCCACTAGAAAAGGGAAAACACGAGTGACACCTTTGAAAGCTCAATAAATGACATCACTAATTTATTAAATTATCAACACTTATAAATAATTCAGGTTTTAAATTGTGCCCCCTCCCTAATCTCAGGGTTTAAGTCAAACACTCTTTAAGGACCCAGTGAAATAAATCTCCAATTCAGGACAATTCACCCAGCACAGATTACAGCATTATTACACCAGTGGGCAAGCACTGAGAAATGGCTTTTATTCCTTGCAAAGCACTTTACACACAGAGAACAATTTTCTCCTGAGATGAACTGCTACAGAGTTTCTTACAGGTTACTAAAATTCCTGAAAAAGAAAAGAAACAAAACAGTGTTGTGGGATTTTTTTTTTTTAAGTTTTGTTTCCTCTTTTAGGGGTAATGTCCAGCTGAGGTTGTTGATTTGTTAAAAACGAATTTAGCACAGCCTCTGAGGAGCTCTCTGATGTGCTCAGGACATGTGAAAAGGCAGGACAGAGGTCACAGGGTAAATTTCTTGCCCTGTGCCCTGTTTGCCCTGGGCTGTCACCAGAGGTGCAGCTCAGGGAGAGCAGCAGGAACTGTCACACGAGCTCCACTGGTGGCTGCTGAAATATCAACTGAAATATGGCAGCATATTTAGTTGTATTTCAGCCTTAAACTGCTGTAAAACCTCATGATTTTCCCAGATTCCTTTTTTTTAAGTGAGACAGTGGAGCAAGGAGTGCTGTGCCAAGGGGGCTGTGCTGGCTCCAACAACAACCCAGAACCATCAACACTGAACTGTGCACCAGCAATCAAACTGATTAAAACTAATTAAAACTAATTAAAACTAATCTCAGCAGCCAGATCAATACACACTGGCAGCTACCACTGCATTTAGCTTGTGGTTAAGGGCATTTAACTTCATAAAACAGAGTTAAATACAGAGAAATTGGATCTTTTTAGCTAAGGAAATGTGGGAATATCTGTGCCCAGAGAAGCTGTGATTGTCACTGCATCCCTGGAAATGTCCAAAGCCAGGTTGGATGAGGTTTGGAGCAACCTGGGAAAGTGTTGGGAGCAGAAAAAGATGAGTTTTAAGGTCCCTTCCAACCCAAAATGTTCCATGATCCTCTTGAATAAGAAACAGGAGAAAGGAGAAGGAAATATTTAATATTTCGTTTGTCTTTTTACTGAGCTGTTGTTGGAACAAACCAATTGTGAATTTAAAATACTCCATTGAAGGCAGCAAAGCAGGAGCTGCAGCCCCCTGGGGTGGAAACCTCATCACAAATGAGATTATTTCTTGGGCTGCTGTGCTTGTCTCTCCCCTGTTCCTGGAAGATGAGAAGCAAAGTGGTTCCTGTCACCTGTGCTGCCACTTGCTCCTTGGATTCTTGATTTCTTCATTTCCAGGGCTGCTGTCACAGCTCTCCCTGTGGCCTTTGTGCTGCTGCAGCTGAGTCTCTGCAGACACAAGCCAGTGTCAGAACCCTCCTGCTGTGCCCCGGGCTAAATGAGAGATGTCACCAACCTCCTGCCTGTCCCCATCCTTGCCTTGTCCTCACATTCCCTGTTTGCTCCAGGGGAGGATTCAGATATTTCTCCCTCTTTATCTCTGGCTGTTGGAGCTCCCAGGTGTCTGACAGCTCTCACAAAGCTGATTTCACTGCCCAGGGAGCAGCCCCAGTTTGTGGTGTCACACTCTGGGGTGCAGTGACCTGGCCCTGCCACGGTGACATTGATGGATCTCTTCTTTTCCTGGAGTTGCTGCTTTCTCTTCCCTTCCTTCCATCCACTGTGAAGGGAAAAAGTGAGAAATTGGCTTCCTCGGGGTGAGGGGAAATCAGCTGATGGAATTTCCTGGTGGTTTGCTCAGCTCAAACCCCACACTGTGTGTAGCCCTGGGACTGAAAGGACTTGCAGCCTGTGCTGACAGCCTCCCTGAACACTCTGACTGCACAACCTCATCAGCTCCAAGGGGAATTACAAACATTTTAAAACTTTGGAATGTTCAGTAATTTGTCCCAAATTGGAATATTCAGTAATTTGTCCCAAACCACCTTAAATGAAACAAATGAATCCATGTGTGACAAAAAGCAGAGCAGAGGGACCACGTGCCTGCCCCCAGCCTTGGGAAGGATGGTTTGGAAATGCAGGGAAAGTTCAGGTGCTGTTTCCACCTCCAGCCTGGGCAATCCCTCCCCAAAGCCATCAGATACTTCCAAGTGATGGTAATATTCCAGATACTGGGATAGAAGGAATTTGATCCAGGCCACCTCTTCAAATCACACAGACAAAGAACCAGAGCAAATTCTCACCAATCCTAAACTAAATTTAAATTTAAAAAACCAAACCCGCTAACAAGCCTAATTAAGGTGAATCTTGCTCTGAAAGAGAAAATTATTTGCAAATTATTTTTAGACAATGAACTGTTGGTTCTCAACATGTAATTTCTCCTGTCTGAAGAATAACACAGACACTTTTTTTTTTGAGTTTTCTAAAATAATTCCTACTTCCAAAGTGAAAGTCAAAGCTGGTTAGATGCACTGTCAGAGAGAAGAGGGAGTGTGCCTGATTCATTGAAATGAATTTCATTTTCCCTCCATGTGCCCAGAGCTGAGGTGGAGAATCATTGGGAAGATGGGAAAAAACCTCCTGTTTTTCTCATGTGACATCCAGGACACAGCAATCAAACTTTTCCTCACCAACACCCATCTTAGCTGCTTTTCTTTGATTGATGTTTCCCTTGGCCCAACTCAGTTTTGGGAAGGAATTCTGCACTGTGAGGGTGAGGAAGAGCTGGGCTGGAATTCCCAGAGAAGCTGTGGCTGCCCCTGGATCCCTGGCAGTGCCCAAGGCCAGGTTGGACTTTGGGGCTTGGAGCAGCCTGGGACAGTGGAAGGTGTCCCTGCCCATGGCAGGGGTGGGGCTGGATGGGATTTAAGGTCCCTCCAATTCCAAACCATCCTGGGATCCTCTGATAGTTTCAGTTTGTGCAAGGCTAATTTTTGTCTTTTAGTCAGACTTAACAAGGACTGTGGCCAGGGATGCTTTGTTCGAAGCTCAGTTAATACTGAAAAATCTTGGAGACATCTGAAACCATTCCTTCCCCTTGCTCTGCAAGTTTTCATCACCTGACTTAAGCAGCTGCTGTCACCCACATAGGGCGGGATGGGATTTTTCTCTTTGAGATCTGCCAACCCCATGTCCTTAAATTGTGTCGTTTTTCCTCCATCAGGACTATGCCAGGACCTCCCCAAGGGTGGTGGTGGCTGCCACAGCACCCAGCACTGCCTGTCCTGCCTCACCCAGCTCTGGCAGCAGCTCCTGCAGGAGGAGGGAAGGAGGGAGGGAGGGAGGGAGGGAGGG